>JAECUM010052567.1:0-26359 GCA_016617855.1 Megalonaias nervosa
TGTGACTGTGCCAAGGAGTGTAGAGACTCTAAGAACATTACACACTGTCCCTACGACGCCACCTCTTGATCACCACAAATGTTGTACATAGACTTGTTTATATTCCACTATGATCGTTTTGATGTGTCTTTTATTCATTTACTTAGCCATTTGGCTTTTATGTATTTTTGTCTTTCGTGTTGTTCACAATTAAAGATGACAATAAACGTGTACTGAAAAAAGTATAAAAACTCTTGTCTTGTCTGTCTTCTTGTCAAAAGTGACATTCCGTACACTACTATTACTATGGCTACCTCTACTGTCTCTGCTCCCTCTTCCTCCACTTTCAAAGTCATCAACGAACACGTAGATCGGGCTAGTTGGGAGGCCTTGTATCTTCGCCATCCCTTTAACATGCTCATTGCCGGACCGAGCGGTACAGGCAAAACCGAATTTGTCAAACGTTTGATCGAACATAAACATCATTTGATCGATCGTCCACTTCAACGAATCGTGTGGTGTTACAAAGAGTGGCAATCGGCGTACAGCCTTCTGCGAGAAAGTCAAGGCGATTCCATCGTCTTTGTGGAAGGCATTCCTGGCGAAGACGACGGGATCGTGACTGACCCTAGTCAAACCCATTTGGTCATCTTTGACGACATGTTAGGAGAAGACGAAGAAGAAATTAAACTGTGGTTTACGCGCAAAGGGCATCATCGTAATGCCAGTGTCATTTACATCACTCTAAATTTGTTTCAACAAAGTAAAGCCCATCGCACCATCAGTCTCAATGCTCATTACGTGGTGTTGTTTAAAAGCCCTAGAGATAAATCGCAAGTGCAAGTCTTAACCAAACAGTTAGGAACGCCTTGGCTGCCTCATGCGTACGACGATGCCACTCAAAACCCACATGCCTATTTACTCGTAGATCTAAAACCCACCACTCCCGAGTATTTGCGATTTTGTACTCATCTGTTTCACCATTGGTGCCAAGACGGAGGGCCTGTCGTGTACACGTCCCCTTCGTCGACTTAACAACACCACAACAACCAAAAAAAATCTATAAAAACATCGGTTACTTGAGGTCCGTCTCACACATCGTCAACATGACATCTCTTCAGTCTCATCTTCCCGTCAAATTGATTCGTGTCTTGTACGGCGTCAGTCGCGAAAAAAATCTACAAATACGTGCTCGTGTCTTAGAAGCTAGTCTCAAAGAAGTTTTACGATGGTTTACGGTGACATTACGTCAATTACTGCAAGGCATCATTCACATTCCACATCAAACCAAACGTTTTTTTGAGAGAAACAAAGTAGCCTTGACGCAACTGGCCGATCCTCGCATCGACACTCAAATCAAAAAGCAAATCATTTTGAAACCTGGAGGTAGCGGTTCTCTAGGAGGTGTCATCATTCGTTCCCTCTTAAAATGGGATCCCAGTGCTCCCAAAGTAGTCCCTAAGAAAAAAATCCACTCCCCGACGTACCCAGTAGAAACTGAAAAAGAGCAACGGTGTCAAGACCAGGTCACAGCATCAGAAAAAGAAAAAGAAAAAAGCCCACAGAAAACAGCTTCTACCCGCAAGAGAGGTACTGCCGCCAGGACGCAACCTTAAATTCTCAAAGTACGACCTGCTTCAACAACGGTGACCGCGTCTCCAGTAACCTCAACATCTTTCACTTCTACATTGCTGGTGATGCCTGCCAAACCCGATTCGACACGTGTCTTTCCTAATTTGATGAAAAATTGGAAACCCGTGTCTCCAAAAACGTCTCCTCCAGCGGTGACACCCTCTTCCTCTTTAACGGCAGTGGCTGCTGCTCACAAAGTACCTGCACCGGAAATCAAAGTCCAAGAGAAATCAGGCATGTTAAAGAGTTTACTGGATTTATCCAAGCAAGAACTGTCCCGATTGAATCCGTTGCGAACCCCTCCACGACGCGTGATGCCTGCCATGAAAATGATACGACGAGACAACAATCAGTGGCGACGCATTCCAGTATAAAAAGACCCGAGGCAAACGATAGGGATCAGTGTTTTTGTGCTCCTGAATGCCCAAAGATGTCCTCTCAAAGAAGTGCACACCGTCACCATCGTCGTTCTTCTGTCCAAAAAGGAAAAGGAAAAAGAAAAGGACAGTCTCGTCATCCGAGAAAACGAATCGCCAAGCATCGACGTCACCCTCTGAAAAGACACACTCGTCCAAAGAAAAGGAGAATCCTCCAAAGGGGAGGTTTCTTTGGCCCTTTTTTTCAAATGGAAAAGTTAGTAGATAATTTTGACACAAAGTTAAAGGACAAGCTCCAAAAGAAACAATAAGATAAAAGGGCGCATGTCGAGTCATGGACTTCAGTGTATTTTGTGCACCAAAAGATGTTCCCTCATCGGCGTTATTCTGTCCAGAAAGGAAAAAGAAAACGATAGTCTCGTCATCCGAACATCGACCTCACCCCCAGAAAAGACACACTCGTCCAAAGACAAAGAGGAGCCACCAAAGAGGAGGAATCTTTGGCGATTTTGGAAAACACATCATCACCTTTATCACGAAGCGATAGTCCCAAAAAAAGGATAAAAGGCCGTGTGACAAGTCATCGACGATAGTGTATTTTTTGGTGTGTGCCACGGAACCAACGAAACAGCCAAGAAAGATGTCACCCAAAAGACATCCTTCTTCTACCACCAAAGGAAATAAAAGGAAAGGACTGCCACCTCGTTTAGTCAAACATTGGGACATGTTGTCTGTCGTGTCCAAAGCTTCTCCACCCATGCAAAAAAAACTCATTCAAACCGCCTCCAAAGACGTCATTGATACCGTGAGCGAATGTTGTCTGAATGTCTTGAAAGGAACGATACCTTTGACTAAACACAAGAAAAAATGCTTTGCCAAACATCGACACGTTCTTCGCCAAATGGTCCAAACGAAATACCTATTAGTCAAAAGAAAAAGATGTTGGTGCAACGCGGAGGAATTTTTCCCCTGTTAGGACTTCTTACCAATGTAATAGCGAAACCTATGTTGGGCATGTTGGGAAGAATTTTACCGGCCATAGCTCCAATGTAAAAGGGTCAAGAAGATAAAAGGGACCTCTGGAGTCAAAAGATCTCAGACGTGATCCTTGAAATCCAATGGAAGGACGAAAACTGCATTAGTGCCTTACAAACGATGGAAGGAATACCATCTTTGGCAAGAACAACGGACACCTCATTTACCTCCCAATCCTCATTTGACCGAGATGTACCAGTTACAACACAAATTGCAATCATTGATGGATCGCAGCGATTTGTCAGAAACGGAAAAGTCGCAACGGTACGGTCAACTGTTGCAACGACTGCAACTCTTTCACCAGAAAACTTTAGACGAAACAGCTCTACCCACTCAGAAAGATTTTAAGACCCTGATGAAACGTTCACCACCACCACCACCCCCAGCGGTCAAGACGGATGTCTGAGGAAGAAGAGGCAAGAGAAACCTTTCAACACAGTCAGCAGCTCCTATCCCTAGTAAGATTGCAGCGTCCTTGTTGACCTCTTCCCCTACACCCCAACGAGAAGAACTTAAAGCTTGGGTTAAAAAGATGATTTCCACTCCACCTTCGACAGAAGTGAAAAAGAAAGAAGGGAAAGCAGAAGTAAAAAAAAGAACAGAAAACCAAAGCCATTCTAGCACCGCCCCCACCACCACCACCGCCACCACCACCACTACCTTAGACTTCTACTCCCGTGGCACATCGGACACGTAAAGACGTTTCCAAACTACACCCTCGTCCCATTCAGAGTACTATCAGCGAAGAGTGGATTACTTATTAAAAAATGGAGAAGGTGTTAGCCAGCATTTATTACGATCCATCCAACCCTGCAGGTTACGGAGGAGTTCGTGCTGCCAAAACTTGACTGAAAAGTGTCCCTTTACCTCAAGCGCAACGATGGTTACAAGAACAAGCCACGTACACCTTACACAAACCCATTCGACGAAAATTTTCCAGAAGTCGCACCCAAGTGGATGGTATCGATCATCAATGGCAAGCCGATGTCTCTCATTTGGCCACCTACAATCGTGGTTACAAATATTTGTTTTGTGTCATCGATGTCTTTTCCAAATTTCCTTGGGTCGTGCCATTGACTTCCAAATCGAGTAGTGAGTTAGTGCGAGCCCTCAAACTGGTGTTGAAACAAAGCGAGCGTCACCCTCCTCGATGGCAAACCGACAAAGGCACCGAATTTCTAAACTAAGCTTTCCAAAAAGAACTGAAGAAACGTGACATTCATTTTTTCACCACCGAGAATCCCGAAACCAAAGCCAGCATCGTGGAACGTTTTCAACGCACTCTGAAAGAACGCACGTGGAAATATTTTACGCATCAACACACTCTCAAGTACATCGACGTCTTGCCACACCTAGTCCAAGTGCCCAACCAATCTTGTCATCGGAGCATCGGACGTGCCCCCCAAGAAGTGACTCCCGACAACGAAGTGACCGTCCTCGAGCGCCTGTTTGGCACGTCCTCGACGGTAACTGTCCCCAAGAAAGGCGGAGTGTTGGCAGCAGGAGATTGGGTGCGTATTGGCAAATCCAAACGCACTTTCGATAAAGGTTACTTACCCAACTGGACCACATGATTGTTTCGTGTCACCGAACGTGTGCGTGGCCGTCATCCTTCCGTCTATAAATTGGAAGACATGAACGGGGAAGTGTTAAAAGGAACGTTTTACTTGCCCGAGTTACAACGCGTTACCAGAAAAGAAGACGACGTGTACGAGATCGAAAGCATTCTCGATCGAAGAACCCGAAAAGTGGGAAAACGACGTGTCAAAGAAGTCAAAGTACGTTGGAAAGGATATCATCCCAGTTTTGACTCTTGGATCGACGCTTCGCAAATCATCAACTATAAAAAGAAGTGACCATAATGCCCTTCAACACAGCCTCAGCTGCCGCAGTAATCACTACTTCCCCAGTTCTTCTCTGCAACATTTACAAAAGCAACCCTTGTGTGTGTGGTGTGGAGAATGTGTGCCTAAAACGCAAATCGTCTTTATCTGCCAAATCTTTGTGGTGTATTGTGTCATCGGTGCTGCCATTGCCAATTTGAGTTTGCAACAAGGAGACAAACAATTGTGGACCATTTTACTCAGCAGCTGCATCGGTTACCTTCTTCCCAATCCGTCTCTGAAATATTCTTCTAACGGGAACAACAACGGAAGTCTTGCGTCCAACGTTAGTCCCCCTTCCAACAGTCACCCTACCATCCTCTTTTAGACACTCCTCTGACTTTCAGCGACTCCTCGGACACATGAACTCTGGAATTATGAACAACGAATTTTACTTAACTTTACCCAGTGACAGTTCCATGGAGGTGTTTCCCAATAACACCTTATGCTGTTACACGGCCAAATTACCTCAGGCCATCGAATTATATCACGAAACCCATTGGGAAGTGGCTTTAGTGTAAATGATTCACCCTACACAAATCAAAAACATTGTCGAAAATCAAAACACTTTTACGGTAGAAGTTCATGACGAGCAAGTGCAACATCACTTGGATGAACGCGCCATAGGTGACTCTATGAAATCACAAGACCCCACAACTAAACGGACCACTTATCGGTTGAAAATTGTCTCAGGCTTTTATTTTAGGGGTAAACATTTGGTGAACACCATTGCTGACAGGTTCAATAACGTGTTTGGCAAAGTCTTGGAGAAAACCAGAAAAGTGTCACGATCGAATACCACAAAATAGCTCGTCGCCTAATGATGAAATTTTCAGAGGACAAAGTATTGGCCATTACATTTTGTCCTGAATTGTATGACATTTTGGGTGGAGACCCCAAGTTGATCAAGATTAAAAATGAAATACCAGCCGTGACCAGTAACTCGGATTTAGCGAAATATTTTAGACTCCCTGTAGAAATTAACCAAGGACTGAATTTGACTTTTGTGTACTCCGATGTGGCGGAGTACAACGTGGTGGGATACACCTCCGTACCGTTACTGCGTGTCATTCCTTTCAAAGAGGATTCTGGCACGAACGCTGCCGAGGAAGGTGGAAACACCTATCACATTCACTGCGAATTTGTACATCTTCACTATTTGCCCGTCAGTAAGTCGTATTTCGACAATGTCAACATTACTATAAAAGGAGATCTGGGACAAAATATTCCACTCACCAAAGGGAAAGTCCCAGTGAAACTCCATTTTCGAAAACGATTACTCTAACCCTTTGTCAGTCACGTACCCTGTGTACCAAGGAGTACTCGACATGGTTTAGGAGATATGCTAAAATCAGCCTTTCGTTCGGTGGCTCCCTTTTTGAAACCGATGGTGACACGGGGATTGCACGCCTTGAAAGATGCCACGTTGACGCAAGGTAAAGAATTTCTCCAAAATGTCATCATTGACAAACAAAACCCCAAAGAAGCTTTCTTGAGAGCAGGCAAAAATGTCTTGCTTCAAGCAGGCAAAGACATTTTGGGCCAACGAGAAACTCCTATAAATGCCCTGGGCGCTGACGAGTCAGGCATTCCTGCTTCCCTGACGCCACAGCAAGGAAAAGGTAGATAAAGACGACGAAAACAACGCTGCAGAGGATTTCACACCCCTAGAGCTAGAAAGACTAAGAAAAGAAAAACCGTCCGAGAGTTAGACGTTTTTGATTATTACAAAAATGAAAAGAAAATGATGCACCGAGAGTCTTGCGCCTGCTCCAAGTCGGAACTGGATCTGTTTGCCATGCCACCCACCATAATGACGAAGCAAGAATCCCAATGGGTCGAATTTCATCCCGTCTCCTCTTTGACGGATTCAGCTCCCATCGAGTTTGAAATCAAAGGACAACTCGAAGATTACATCGATCTGAATAGCAGTTACTTGTATCTGAAACTGAAAGTGATCAAAACGGACAACACCCATCCGGGAACCGATGCCAGACTAACTCCCGTCAACAGTTTCATGCATTCGTTGTTCAGCGAAGTGGATTTGTACTTGAATAACAAACTGGTCAGTAGTAGCATTGATACTTACCCTTGCCGAGCGTACCAGGAAAATCTCTTGACGTACGGAAAAGAGGCCAAGAACACTCATCTGGATGCTTGCGTGGTATGGAAACCTGACACCGCAGGTGAGGACACGTTTAACGACACAGCCCTGACAGCAGATGACGATCCTCACAATGTGGGCTTTACCGACCTTCGAAAGAAAATCCTGCAAGGACGTAGTTTAGAACTGATGAATGATTTGCATTTGGACATGTGATTGCAAGACAAGTATTTGCTCAACGGTGTGGATATTCGCCTGAGACTAAATCTCAGCAGTGTTGCTTTCCATTTGATGGCTCATGCCAAAGAGTACAAAACCATCATTCAAGAAGCCAGATGTTACCTAAAGCGGGAAACGACATCAGTCACACGTTGAGCAGAACGACCGCCAAGTATCCGATACGACGCGTAGAAGTGAAAACGTTCACAATTGCTGCTGGACTCCAATCCAAGATCGAAGATCATCTGTTCCAAGGACAGTTACCCAAACGTTTAATCGATGGCATCGTCAGTAATGCAGCTCTCAACGGAGCCCACGATCAAAATCCTTTCCAGTTTAAGCACTACAGAGTGTCCAAGATCGAAGTCAGTCGCGATGGCAAGACCTTGTGTACAAGACCCTTCGAACCTAACTTTGCCCACAAGAATCACTTGAGATCATACTTGCCCCTGTACGAAGCTACCGGACAACTAGGAACCAACACCAGTCACGGTATTTCGTACGAAGACTATGTAGGAGGTTACACTTTGTGGGCCTTTGATTTCACTCCAGACCAAGGCAGCGACGAGGGACATTTCCACTCTATAAAATCCGGTCAACTGCGTGTGGAACTTCAGTTTGCAGAAGCTCTCACCTTGACGGTCAACGTCATCTTGTATGCCGAATTCAATAATACTTTAGAAATCAACAGTTTGAGAGAAGTCATTCTATACTTTTAGAAACTATGGAAGACACTTATCCCTCTTTGAACGGTAGAGAATCTTTGGAAATGGAATGGGAGGATAGCGTGAAAGCAGAACCCCAAGACAAAGAGGAAGAGGACATAGTGGTCACGTCCAGATGGCCAGAACAAGAACAACATTTAGTGTCCTGTTTTGTCAAACACCTGGCGGATAAAATTACGGAATTGACCAAGAAAGATTGTCATGGATGTCAAAACGATCATCCCAGTCAAATTCAACACGATAAATGTCTGATGATGAGTCAAGAAGAAAAATTGGACGAGTATCTGTTCGACTCTTCGAGTCTCATCTCAGAAGAAGCAGTGTTGCATGAGTAGTATAAAGGCTTGCGTGATCATTCCTGCCCTCCATTGACTACTCTAGAGATCTATCGCATCGAAGCTCTCTTAGCCCAGAGTGCGGAGACGAAGGAAAGAAACGGACACTTGTCAGATATTTTCAAACAAAAAGTCAGAATTGAATTGATGACTTAACATTACCTGTGAAAAAAAAACAACAAAACAAAAAATGGATACCTGGGAACTTTATTACCTTTTGAACAACAGTTCGTATACTGCTTCTTGGAATCCTGTCGTGTGCGCTAAAGATGAACTACCTCACCGCAAACCTCAAGACCATCAAGCTTATGTCATCAACACGGACGACAGTCATCTCCCAGAAACTCACTGGGTTGCCGTCTACTTCCCTCAAGAGGGTTGTGTGGAATATTTTGATTCATATGGATTACCTCCTTTGGAAGACAACATCATCGACTTTATGAGAAGAAATGCCCAGACGACACTATACAATAACGTGAAATTACAAGGCACAGATTCCATGGTGTGTGGACAATATTGTGTGTATTTTCTTCATCAACGCAGTCTTGGATATTCTTTAGAACATTTAGTGATTTATTTTGATAGTAACTCTTCTAGAAACGATAAGAAAGTAGATAAATGGTTTTGAGACCATTATGGCTATCTTTTGTCTTTAGCTAGGAAACGTAGTGTACATCAATGGCCTCATGACTTCCATCAGTGGAAATCTCACATGATTTCACAACGTTGTCAACCTTGTCAAAAAAAGTTTGTTTGATGTTATTGTTAATTGTTAGTAGTTAATTGTTTATTGAATAAAAAGTTATGTTTTGAAAAAATGTGTCTGTCGTTTGTTTTCAAAAAGACTGTGAATATATGCTCTTTGACTTCTCTCTATCCCTCACCATGACATTAGCTATCATAACGTTTCGACTCAACAAAAATCCCTAGTTGGGATGTTTTCTATCGCGACCGCGTTTGAACCATATAAAGCAGGGCAGTCTCCAGTATGGTCATCCATGGTTGACTCATCTACCTATGAACATGCCTTCCAGACTAGCCAAACTGAACGAAGCTTGCGTGAATTTACATCGTGTCAGGCTAAACCTGATACCGAAGCCTGAAGAGATAGAGAATCTCAAGATGTTATCAATAGCCTAAGACCTGGTAGAAGAGGTATTCAGAGAGGAAATCAAGAAAGAACAAGAAGAATGGACAGAGAAGTAGAGACTTCAGAAGCAGAGAGAACAGCAACAACAACAGCAGCAGCAGCAACAGCAGCAGCAAGAACCAGACAGAGGTTTTGTTGACTGTCGAGTAGACACCAAGGAGTTCTCCTTCTCTTTCCGCAGAAGCAGCCGTATCGCATAGGAAAGTCTGCCGTCAGACAGGGATGGAATCTTAGACAGTTAAAAAGATTGCCAGGGCTGCCCCAATACTCTAGAAAAGACATACTAATTAAATTGCAAAAAAAAAAATATGTGTTTATGTTTTAAAAAATAGAAGTGTGTCTATAAGCACTTCGTTTCTTTTGTCAGAAAAAAAAAATCCAAACATCGTTTCTCTGTCTTGTCTAATCGTGCATGTCTGTGTTTGTAAGTAAAAAAGTCAACGTGAGTGTTTCTTTTAGATCCGCGCGTTTGATGTGATGGTAAGTTTTGGTGTCAGGGGATGTTTACCTTCAATTCCGTGCTTCAAGTATATAAATCGGCGCGATCGTCAGTCTCGCTACCCACGTTGACTCGTCAACATTGAACATGAGTAGCAGACTAACCAGATTACTGGAACTTCAGATGCACCTGGAGTATGCCAGGCGCCTCCTGGACGAGCTGGCTATGGAGGCCATTCAAGAAGCGGACAGATTGAAAGAAGAGGAGGAAAAAAAGAAGAAAGAAGAGGAGAAGGAAAAGAAAAGAGGGATCCTACCTCCCTCATAATGAGACCTGTGTGTGAGGTGAAGCCAATGATCAGCACACCTCCACAACTAGTACCGCCACATCAGTCTCAGCCACAGCCACAGCCACAACAACAACATCCTCGACTCTGGTATAGAAGACAGAGGGAAGTCTTCAGAATCCCAGAAACTGAAGATTGGGGTTCTGAAGCAACTCAAGAGGCTTCTGCGCTCCCAATCACAAATGTGAATTGGGTAAATGATTGGAGCAGGAGATGTGTCTGTGGTGCCAGACCTGGGAGGTGTAACCATTAGCCAGGTGCATCTGAAGTTCTAAAAACAGCCCTTCTCAGGGCTAACCAGATATCTAGAAAAGAGACACTATTCAATTTGCCAATTTGTGTAAATGTAAAGTAGTGTGACTATAAACACTCACTCCTTTACTGATGTATGTATATGTGATTGTGTGTGTTTTGCGTTGTATAGTGTGTGTGTGTGTGTGTGTGTGTGTGTGTGTGTGTGTGTGTGTTTTATACATTCGCGTCCGTTTGTGTGGATAGTAAATATGGTGTATTTTATGCGTTCCCGTTCGTTTGCGTGAATAGTAGATATGGTGTGTGTTTTTTCTTCTTTTCCCGTTTGTGTGGATAGTATAGTGTGTGTGTGGTTTATGCATTCGCGTTCATTTGTGTGGATAGTAAATATGGTGGATCTTTTCTTCTCTTCCAGTTTGTGTGGATAGTAGATATGGTGTGTTTTATGCATTCGCGTCCGTTTGTGTGGATAGTATAGTGTGTGTTTTATGTGTTCGCGTCCGTTTGTGTGGATAGTAGATATGGTGTGTTTTATGCATTCGTGTACGTTTGTGTGGATAGTATATGTGGTGTGGTGTGTTTTGTGTGGATAGTATATGTGGTGTGGTGTGTTTTATGCATTCGCGTTCGTTTGTGTGGATAGTATATGTGGTGTGTTTTATGCATTCGCTTTCGTTTGTGTGGATAGTAGGTATAGTATGTTTTGTGCATTCGCGTCCATTAGTGTGGATAATATAGTGTGTGTGTTTTATGCATTCGCGATCGTTTGTGTGGATAGTAAATATGGTGTGTGTTTTTTCTTCTCTTCCACTTTGTGTGGATAGTATAGTGTGTGTGTGTTTTATGCATTCGCGTTCCTTTGTGTGGATAGTAAGTATGGTGTGTTGTATGCGTTCCCGTTCGTTTGTGTGAAGTCAGTGTAAGGGATGTTTGCCTTCACGTCCGTGCTCCACAGATATAAAGCAGAGCGCTCATCGGTCTGGCTACCCACGTTGACTAGTCAACACCATTAAAGATGAATGTATTTAACGAATTAAGACATAGTTGGTTCTGGATGGTGGATGGAGCCTATGTAGTGGAAAGGCTTGATAAGGAATGGAGGTTTCCAGTCAGCCTAGACTATGCAAGCAGCCTGAAAGTAGCCAGGGATCTGTTGCAATGCATGAAAGAGGAGGAGGTGGAGAAATTAAGAGGCTTCATCCAGCCTAAGTATGTAAGAATAGGCACCTTGAACGAGGACATTGATCTTGTCATTAGAGTGAGGTGTTGTTTGCAAGATATTTTTAATTGGACAGAGTGGTCTCTTGTCAAATGGGGCTTAGACCAGTTAAAGAAAGCCAAAGACAAGATGAAAAACGTGATGAAATAAGAAGTGAAGAAGATTAAAGAGACATGGGTAAAAGAGAGAAAGGACAAAGAAAACAAAAAAGAAAGAAGAGTTTGAGAGACTTAACAACAACTGGATGAAGGTGCAGGAAAATTTAGGGTCATGGGACATCCTGACTGAGTTCCAGATGTCAACTCATTTTAGCAATTCAATGGTAATGCACTGATATTAAAAAATAAATCGAGGCCGAATTGGGCGGCTTGTATGATGTTTACCGTATACTAGCATGCATACCTCACTCCCTAAATGCAGGTTATTACAATATATATATATTGAGAGACGATGGTGTAGCTTCCGGTTGGGTGTTCTATCTGCACCTTCGCGAGTGGCTGAAGAGTCCGACCCTAGAGTGACAGTCTCTGTTGCACTTGCTGCAGGTGAACGTTGATGCTTGTTGTGGCTGTTGTTGTTTCGCCTTTCTCCTGGTTCTCTTTGTAGCGAGGTTTGTGTTTATCCTTTCCTCGGCTTTCTGAACGCCCTGTCTGAGAACAAGGCGCCAGGCGGAGCGGTCGTCAGCACAGCTATATATATATATATATTTTACGTGTAGGCTGGTACAAAAGTAACAAAGGAAAAGAGTGAAGCCAACAAGCTTTGTATATTTTAACAAAATAATTTAAAACAATGTAAAAATTGGAAATAGGACTTACGGTTTGTGAATATAATCCAAATTTTATCCTAGGATTTAAAAAATATAAGTCCTATCACTAAACAGTTCTAATTGAATCCAGGTTCGAATCTCGATTAAATTCCAATATGGAGGCGATGACGTCAGATTACGTCGTTGTACTGGTGGCAACAGATCCTCAATTGAATCACAGTTTATAATGTTTCCGTATAGAATTCCAGAATAAATTTCCACTGAATTTCTTTGTGCCAGAACTTTTTATAAAAAAAGTACACTTGTTTAGTTTTCTAGAGAATAAATTATTAATTTCAAAAAGTAGATGAACTTCAAAACAATCTGACATCAACAATTGAAACGCCTTGTACCTTCAAGGTGTAAACATACGACTCGATAAATTTAATACCAATTGTCTGTTTTAACCCTCGATTTTAGATCATATGGTGGCTCACGTGATGGGTACGGGACACTAATTTGAACATCGCAACAGAAGCGCACAACCGGTAGGCACGTCCGCCATGGAAGAACTTAGCGAATCTTATTATAAAATTCAATTTAAAAAATGTTGTTTACAAATTAGAACTATCACGCAATCAGAAAATGACCTTGGTAATAGTCAGTCGTTCTCTCGATGTTTACGAAATCTATGAACTAAAAAATAGTGCTGAAGTAACTTATAATCTAATCAGGTCAAGCCAATTTTCGGAAAAGAGATTCAAATCCAATGAAAATTATCATTACAATAAAATGTAATGAAACAAAAATAAAATAAAATAAGAATTTTAAAACTAGCACACAAGTAATTAAATTACATATACGTAACACTTCCCCCCCCCCCATAAAGAAAAAGAAAGATTTATATAATAAAGCTTTCTTTTTACCATATGTAAATTATACATGAGGTAATACAAAATTACATAAGAAAACTCTTATGAATTATACAAAGTGTACATAAAATAATAGTTCTATACACAGGAAAGTGCATCTGCATTTGCCTTACTTCCCTTTCTCTTTCCATTTGCATCTTTTCTATCAGAAACTGAACCTGTCTTATCTCAGATTCCAACTTGTTTAGCTGTACTTCCATTTTCAAAAGGTCCAAACACTCCTGGGTAAGATTCCAAAATATTCTCTACTTTTGATGATATTGTGAATGTAAGCTTGTTGTTTTCACTAAAGATTTCAAACAAAATGTAAAATAGTACTTGGTATTAAAAAAACTAGGGGAATTTAAATTTCAAAAAACAATTTTCTGAAATATTTAGCAAAATTCATATATCGCGGACGAGCAACCAATTTTCTCTTGTTACGTGTAGGCTCGTACAAAAGTAACAGAAGAAAAGAGTGAAGCCAACAAGCTTTGTATATCTTAACAAAATAATTTATTTCACTAGAAAACAATGTAAAAATTGGAAATAGGACTTACGGTTTGTGAATATAATCCAAAATTTAATCCTACGAAATCTATGAACTAAAAATAGTGCTGAAGTAACTTATAATCTGATCAGCTCAAGCCAATTTTCGGAAAAGAGATTCAAATCCAATGAAAATTATCATTACAATAAAATGTAATGAAACAAAATAAAATAAAAAAGAATTTTAGAACTAACACACAAGTAATTAAATTACATGTACGTAACAATATATATATATATATATATATATAGAGAGAGAGAGAGAGAGAGAGAGAGAGAGAGAGAGAGAGAGAGAGAGAGAGAGAGAGAGAGAGAGAGAGAGAACTCGGGGTAAAGGATCTCTTTTGTGCAGGCTTTAAGGTCTCACTGGATAGTTTCGTATTGTGACACCTCCCTAATTTTTAAGGTAGAAGGCATTAACCTAATTATCATAAGATAGGATTTGTAAATTCACACAGTAGCTAAATCTGTAATGTGGTTTGGATTTACTTTGAGTTAGGCTTGAAAATGGATTGACTTGTTTGGTGACTGCCTGTCACAGCCTGTCACATAGGCTAGCATTGGAGATCAAACGAGTAACTTGGACTGCAAATAAACAGCCGACTTGGCTTACGTATTTACGTATGTCTGCTACAGAGGTAAATATCTAGAGATCGAAATGGTTGAGGGGTGATGAAAAGTTTGCTAATTTGTTATAGTACTAGTGAACTTTATTCATGCATAAGGCACATACTGATTCTTTAAGCTGCCTTGTCACAAGAAAATATTCAAAATAGGTCTTTGCTGTCAAAAATGAATGTAAAAAAGAGGGGTTGGTGGCAGTGTTGGTTCAGTATAAAAGCCACTAGTCAAAATCTCACAAGCATGCTTCCTAAAAATTCATTAATTAGTTTTTATTTGTATCTTCGTTATAAAATTATTCTCATTTTTCTGCAATAGGTTATTGTCGGATGAAAATTCACCAGACAAACTGTCCAGTGAGACCTCAGTCAGTGAGCCGACGCCACCACTTCGAAATCTCCAAGCCATACACTGTTTATAACGCTGTACGCAGCAACGGAACATATCTACGTATATGTTCACACAAAATTCTAAAGTAGTTTTCGCGCACACTGATGAGTGTCACCTGCTTCCCTTGAAGACACCAGTGATTAGTCCTGATCTACTGTGTATTATCATTATGCATACATATATATGGCCGCATCATTTAACTAATCACTAGCCAGAATTTCTCAAGGCACAAGAATCAATGCCAAAACGAGCTTTTGTTTAACTTGACTGAATTTGGTATTAATACTTTACTCAAGAGATCTGCTTTAAGGAGTGTTAATAATGACTTGCTCTAAGGATTAAAGGAGGACTAGAAATCCCAGCTCACATTTCTCACAGTTATCTCGTATTTTGCATGAGATTGCAAACATCGAGACTGGTTAGTGAACCATGTATTAGCTGTGGTAACGACAGAGGGTGTCCATGTACAACTGGTCACGAAGTTAGTAAGCAAAGCACAACATCAGTTCAGATATCTATGCGCAATCACACTTCCGCAACAAAGCAATTAAGTGACAGATTTCATTGCAGAACTAAAAATTTTTAACATCAGTTTCAAGAAGTCGTTCCGACCCAAATAATTTCATTTTTAAAGTGAATTTATTCCACAGTTTTACAACAAAGAAAACAACATGTTGAACCACAGAAGCGTGTTGAGCAAAAGCAGCGGCTGCTGGAAACATGGATTGTCGTTTTTGGAGTTATTTCAACCCGCTTCTGGATGGCGTAATATAGAGAAGAGTTCGTACAAAGCTAATTCTGCGAGTATTCATAACTCTGTCAAATTGAAAGAAACTACGGTTATTTCTAAACTAGAGACATCCAACAACAAAGAGCAGACCATTGGACAAATAGACTTTACAAATTATGATTTTCGGAATGCTTTCGGTTTCTGGTCGACAGGAGAGATTTTTAGATCATATTTAGTGTTCACATTGTGCTCCTATCCCAGCTTCGTAAACAACAGTATGAAGGTGAGTTGTAGGGAGGGAGGATGGGCGGGATGGAGGGACGGACAGATGCATGCATGCACGCACGCACCTACAAATGTATGTATGTATGTATGTATGTATGTATGTATGTATGTATGTATGTATGTATGTATGTATGTATAATATTCATTGTTGTTACCAGGGTGACACTGTAATCAAACTAAGTTGTATAAGAGAAAAAATATCTTACTTTTTTTAAAATCTAATTAGTTCGGAATTTCATTTGACTTTATTCCAATATGAACATGTCAATTCTTTCCTGGAGCAGTTAGTCCAATACCTGACAGATTCCTCTAGAGAAACATTGCCAAATTCGCCGGAATCACCCTAACACACACACACACACACACACAGACACACACACAGACACAGACACAGACACCCCCACACCCCCCCACACCCACATATATATATATATATATATATATATATATATATATATATATATATATATGAGCTTTTTAGTGTAGAAAAATATATTTATACGCGATACAGTACGCATGAGAGGCGACACCAATAACAGCTAACACACACACACACACAGCGTAGCTGCACACAAATCAAAGAAATGAAATAATATCAATGGGCTCTTTGGTTTGTCTTTGTATTAATTATTTTCACGAGACAGAAAAGGACTCTTTAATGCTGCCTACGCTACCGAAAAATTTCTGCTGTATGCTGTGTGCTCTACCAATTTTGACTGGTTCTTTATTGGTATATAACCGTTAGCTGTTATGACACTTTCAGTTCATAAAGTACGTGCTTTTCCTTTACGTTTACTATTTACCTTATCCGAAAAGGTGATCCTCCGAAATCTATTGCTGTCTAAACTTGCATGAATAAGGCCAAGATATGGAAGTTTTTTCACTCTAAATGATCTTCATATGATCTTATAAAGTTCATTGCAAATATACAACGTTTTACTTGCGAATTTCCCTTTTGATTTATAAGGCTTGGTTTAAAGTTTAGTATTCAAAAAGTTGCATAATTCAGTTTTATCCAATCTGGAAGATCAGATAAAACTGAATTATGCAACTTTTGGGAAACAAAGGAACCGTCACAATCATCAGATTCGTGATAACGTCACTCTAGTCGATTTATTGCGAGTCAGAGCACATTCGAGTCCGACAGTAGACTCCATCGTAACGCGATCAAATTCTTTGTTAGTAGTATGATTTTTATTTTGTTCCCTGCTTGGTGTCTACATTATAACGAAACGCAGTCCCCATTTCGTGTGCATGATATAGCCAAAATTGTGTTGAACGTGCCGTTTGAAACCAATAAAAAAAAAAATCTTTTGGCTATACAATGATTATAATGTATCGCATGTGTTCACACAATTTGTGCGACGCTACTGAACTCACAAACAGAAAATAGGACGACTCACAGGTACCTTTGATTACTAAAACCAACTGTATGCAAGAGTAAAAACGATGTACTTTACTTAGTACAGAATGATAAGTCACAAATTCTTCACCTTCTGCAACCTCTACAGTATATTGCATATATTGCCCATGAGAAGCTAAAAATGATGAGAATAGAAATGGTGCACAGGAGTACAGTCTTATTTTGATACTGATGAATGTGCCAACATTCATAAATTGTTTGAAAAGAGATGAACGCCATTGAAAACTCTACTATAATAAAAGCGACAGCTTAAGACATTTCTGAATGAAGTTTATGTTATATTTTCACTAAAATTTACATGATGTTGGCAGAGGATAGAAAAAAAAATCATTAAGGCATATAAATGCGACCGCTCCAATATCCTAGTGGTTAGAGCGTCCATCTCGGATGCGGGAGATCGCGGGATCGAACCCCGGCCGAGTCATAACAAAGACTTATAAAATGGTACTAACAGCTGCCTCGATAGGCGCTCAGCGTTAAGAGGTTGGTGTTAGAACTGGTCGGCCTGGTGTTAGGATAATGTGACTGAGTGGGGACATCATGCTACATGTCTGCGGCATGATGCCCCAATGCTTGAGATCACTATAAACTGCCACACTGCAGATATCGTAGTGATATCACTGACAATATTTTAAAGCTACGTTGAAAATCCAAATCACACACACACAGACGCATATATATGCCATTACTTTCTTCCTTTATACATCTGAAAATTTAGTTATTTACGTGTCAAATACATATGTAATTGTCCAACATAGTGTATGTCTCAATTACATTATGTTTATCGATAACGCTGTGAATTAATTGGCAATTACAATAATTTTCATAGTATTCTTATTATGCTGAAGGTCATGCAGTATATTACAATATATTTATGGCCTGCCTTGCTCTGCATAGATTATTTTGCTGGTTTGGCTTTCCATGCAAGTGATGCATTTGAAATCTCCGGTCTAATTACATCATTATTTAATTAAATCTCCGTTCCAGGATTAAATAAAGAGGATAAATAGGGGACCTGGCACACTTATGTATATTGATAACATCTAAAGGGGTGCCAAACATTTTTACCTTTGTCTTTCTTTTTTTTCTTTATTTATCTCTAGTTTGTCATTTTAGCTTCTGATGTCATTTGATTGATGATATCTCTCTCCATCAACAAAAGTAAATATTTTCTGTCCGTGTTCCTCGCTATCATTCTCTATGTATCCATGTGTGTATCTGTGTTCCTTCCTATCACTGTGTATGTATCGACGTGTCTGTCCGTGTTCCTAGCTTTCAATATGTATGTATCCATGTTTCTGTTAACAAACTATGCGTCTAAAAGTGAGGATCCAAAGGCAAGAAATTATGCTATTATTTCCTCACAGCCGTTTCAAGTACAGTATTATGTTTCATAATTTACCTTACATCAGACATCATTATCCACCTTAACAATAAATACGTCATTTGGCACACATTTAAGCAAAGGTGTTAAAAACATAGCAAATATTAAACAATTCCTTAAATATTATTGAATTATTCATCATTTTTTCACTTTGATCTTGTCTAAGGTTGGGAGGTCAACAACACAGTTAATTGACAATGAAGTTATTCTCAAGTTATTCAATGTTGTCAGACCTCTACTCTCCCATTTCCATTTTGAAATCCTTACATAAATACATTCTGGGCCTATGACTGGAGGGTTACACTGCGTTTAATATTTCCGATTTTTCAAATATTCTTTTCTGCTGAGTTTGGAAGGTTAAGGTAGAAGCTGATGTTGGACTACACACATATTTCGCCAAAGGGTCCATTATTAATGAAATGCGTTGAGAAATCTCTGTCAATGACTTTCAAGAGAATGTGTTTAAAGGTATCACTACACTATTTAAGTTTTGTTGGGTTTTTTTGGGAGGGGGGCCTCTACAGATATTACGTACTTATGAGAGAGTGAATGGTGATGTTTGCATCTGCAACATGCGCAGTGGAGATAATGTTGGCATACCTCTGTTACTTTCGGGGCCCCGAGTGGCCGAGTGGTCTAAAGCGCTCTCCGTTACGGATCACTGCCATCTCACCTCTGTCTGCGTGGGTTCGAGTCTAAGATTCGGCAAATGTGGATATGTGAGAAAGCTTGCCAGTAGCTTCTCGTGGGTCGGTGGTTCTTTCCGCGGATTTCCCGGTTACTTCCTCCACCATTAATACTGGCCGCCATGTATAGCCTATCGTGTGCTGAAAAATGGCGTTAAGCCCCACAACAACAACAACAACAACAGCTGTTACTTTCACGTACTGTGGCTAAAATTTCTTTGGCTATTGTACTTGTGGAAATCGTACGTTATCTAACCACACATGAAACTAAATGGCTGCTTGAATAATCAGCCTGAATTAGTCTAAAGTATACTATCTTTAGTAGCTATTAAAACAAGGAAAATGAACTTTACAAGACTAGACTTTACCTTGATGTATTAAAAGGTATTAAAAAGGTATTGAAATTAAAAATGCCATGGGATCTTAGATTTTCCATCAGTGATATGATCCATGGTTTTACTATTACGATCCAAGCAATCAGAAACCGCTTTTGTCATTTGCTTCTTTATCCAAGGAGTCCTCAGTTCGATCCAAGCAATCAGAAACCGCTTTTGTGATTTGCTTCTTTATGATTTACTCTGTCTGTATCCATTTGGCAATGTTGATGTTGATGATGGGAACAATCTTTCAAAACTTGTGTTTTCTTGATGGACTAAATCTGTTTTATAAATAGCCTGTCCGCCTTATTTCCGATACTTTTAATGATTTATTTTTGTAGATAGTTACATCGTCAAAGATGCATGATAAGACCTGAATACCCAGATTGTTTTAATCTAGGTACAGCACGTCACAGTCACAAATAAAAAAAAAGAAGGCAAAAAGGAAAATATAACTTCAAATTTAAACATTAGCCAAATATACGGTATTCCACATCCTTCAATATTTCAACACATCAAATGAACTCAATAACAAAATTACAAAGAAATAAAATTTCTTCAGAACAATTTCAATTTGAAACTGGAGTCCTATGGGTCCTTCTCATGGATCGTTAGTTATGTGAACATTAGAAAATGACTTCTTGAATAAATGTCTTTTGGAACCAAATGTGTAGCTGAAATTTCTAGATGACATACGAATGATCAAGAGTCACTCATTAGGAGACCTCTACTATTTCACAGACTGTTTAAATACATTTCACCCTACAGTTAAATGGACGTTTAGTGTGTCTAAAACCAGAGTATCATTGGGGGGCGCTAAAATGTGTGTGTGTGTGTGTGTGTGTGTGTGTGTGTGTGTGTGTGTGAATTGAACTTTTATTATTGAAAATACTTATTTCAGTAACACCAATGAAACATTTAGGATAGGTTATGATACTAACCGTGTAAAATCTGATATTTCTTATCTGATGGCGTTTAAAAAGTGTGACACACAATATGTTGGTCAAACTCATCAAAGTGTATCGAGAGGCATAAACAAACATAGATCTGACACAAATAATTTTATAGATCCATCTTTCTCATCTCGTGTATATACACGCTTCAATGATGGCTTCCATACTTCAAGAGATTTTTTTTAAGCCACTTATTTCGTAAATAAAACATCTACCAAAAAATAGTGGTTTATGTATTATTACTATCTATCCCAAATGTATAAATCCTAAAATTTTAATTGAAATCCATTAATGAATTCATAATATTTCGTATTTTCATATCTCCATTGTCTCAGAAAGATTCAATCGATGACGTTATTTTAAGTTACTGTATTTGTTTGGGAAAATATGAACGAATTTTTTGGAGTAATACTGAACGACCTTCGGAGTGAAGTATTACTCCAAAATAACAAGTTCATATTTTCCCATACAAATCCAGTAACCTTTTTATTATATACTCATTTTGTTTTCCTACCTAAGGCTTAATTATAAAATATACACAACAAGAAACAAAGTAATTGTATTTATGTTGTACTCAAAATTAAATACACAATCGTAGATTCATCAATACACAGTAACAATATTAATGCGCACGTATCACCGTCCAGCGACCTTTGAACTTCGTCGCGTGCTAGACATTAGTTTAAAAAAGAATTGTCGTTTTCATCAATACACAATAACAATATTAATGCGCATATATCACCGTCCAGCGACCTTTGAACTTCGTCGCGCGCTCGACATTAGTTTAAAAAAGAATTGTCGTTTCGGTCTACTTAAAATTGAAATTTAGAGCCAAATTGTGAATGAATGCGAGTTGCAACAATTTTTCCAGTTGGTCTGGAAAGGGTGGAATTTTTTTATCAATTCTGCTCAATTTTACTTTTTTTGTGTGTCAATTTCGCACATGTGATTTGAACAGGGAAAGACAGACCTTGAATCAGCTGCATGTGTGTTTATGTTCTGTCATTGATTGTTTGAAATCATAACGGGGAAAAAATATGAACTCCTTCTATCGAAATTATCAAAAACACGCGACAGCTCCAGTGGCCTAAGTGGTTAGAGCGTCCGCCTCGGGTGCGGGAGGTCGCGGGTTCGAATCCCGGCCGAGTCATACCAAAGACTTATTAAAACAGTACCAGCAGCTGCCTCACTTGGCTCTCAGCATAAATCCAAATCACACTCACACACACAAAGACGCTATGTAATGTAACATTCATTTCGTTTTGAGTGCAGTACGGAGACTGTGATTGCAGTTGGAAACGTAGTCGAAATTACAGTACAATTTTGCGGTGTGTAGTCAAGTTTTAGAACCCATGACATAGCTCATGTAATTCGGATTTGCAGAACAAAGAAAGTACATTTTGAAGGAATTCAAGATGTCAAAATGTAAGATTTTTTTGCCATTTCTATTACCAGCTAAAGAAGACATATTTAAGCCTTGTCACTTGCATGCTCTTCTTAGAGACCCCAGCTATGTTATGACCTCTGCTGTAGTATGGCTGCTATAGCTAGCCTAAATCCGAAACATTGTGTCAAAAACGTTAACGTGAACAATTTCAAGGAATTTGATGTGTGACAATCCTTGCAACAAGCGGAAATAAAACTTCTTCATCGTCTTGGCTTGTTGACTCTTGAGGCCCTTACATTTCTACCAAAACCTTCAGTTGCCTTTTTTTTCTCGAATTTAGTACTTTGACTTATAAAATGGTATGTTTGAAAGTTTCATTTGTGACTAAGTAAACTCGTCCATATCGTTCACTTTATCATCTCTACTTTCAAATAGACGAAACAGCTTCTTTAGTTTATCCACAAACAAATCTAATAAACTAAAACCGAAATTGTCTGCTTACATGAGTGTACATGGTTTGTTCACAAAGTAGTTCCTAATACACAATACTATTTTAGACGGACGTGTGGTGCAATATGAAGCCGTGCAATATGGAAAAAAATGCACGATTCTGACAATGTATAGTTGACGGAGAAAAAATGAGCATATAATAAAATTCTTTATAACTTCAGTCTAGCCTTCACATATTTCACATGTTGGTGTTGTTTATTTTTTTATATATTAATCGGGAATAATAATAATAATAATAATAATAATAATAATAATAATACATGCACTGAATTCGATATCCAAAATTTATCCCAATATTTGTATCTAAAAAGCAAAGGAAATTCCAAACAGAGACAAGTTCTGGATAAATAATAATGCAATAGTCTACCTAGATTTGTCGTGAAACGCAACATGTCTATGACTTTATGCAAACATTTTTAGGGGGGCCCCGAGTGGCCGAGTGGTCTAAAGCGCTCTCCGTTACGGATCACTGCCATCTCACCTCTGTCTGCGTGGGTTCGAGTCTAGGATTCGGCGAATGTGGATATGTGAGAAAGCTTGCCAGTAGCTTCTCGTGGGTCGGTGGTTCTTTCCGGGGATTTCCTGGTTTCTTCCTCCACCATTAATACTGACCGCCATGTATAGCCTATCGTGTGCTGAAAAATGGCGTTAAGCCCCACAACAACAACAACAACATTTTTAGGTTGAGTGCTAAATGATCACAGCTAACGTCGGCAGTTGATTTTATGCCATGAAGAACACTCGCTCTCTAACCGTGTCGTCATTGCGATAACCTGAACTCATTATCATTGTTTCTCATCTACTGCTTTTTGAGCGATGACAAAACATGTTTTAATAGTCAACATAAAATGTAACATTGTAACCAAATAAAACAAAAAGTTGATACTAGCATGGCCAATTTACCTAGCTACCTGCAACTGAAAGGCTGAAGGACTCAGAAATCGGCGAAGATATGTGCCAGTCATGGGCAATTACTTAGTAAACTATTGTCAAATTCGTCCTTGAAATGAATATAATCTAAGATCTTGCTAATATACGGCGTCATAGCTAATAAGATTTTTTTAAATGTGAACGCAAGTTTATAGTTTAAAGAATCACTAGCCATTACTTTGTATAATATGGTAAAATTCTGTTGGTCATCAGAGTCATTTCAGATCCTGTTGAGATAAGTATTCCAAGTAGGTTAGCTGACTTACTCCGCACATAAACAAGCGAGTGCATGCAAGCCCGTGCGCTATCCCGCAAAACAAAGTTAGCTTGAGGCGTCCATGCCAGATGATATTCTTATGGGGTAGAAGACCTTAACCTAGATCATTAAGTTACACTAACAAAAAGAAAGCCACTACTATCATTTTTATTACACATGTCTTTGAGATTATAAACCTATATGGAGATTTTACATGATAGAAGGACTGCATAGTTGCCTTCATTTTGGTGTATTCGGTTGGAATATTAACCGTTGAGGGATCCTTATTACTTAGCCACGGAGGGAGCAAACATGACTTAATAAATGGCCAATTTACAGTAAATTCTTTTGAGCGTGGTTTAGATCAACCTAAATCTCACATCTTAAAGGTGCTCAAGCTTGGATAATATTTATTCATCGTAAGAGTTATAGATAGCGTGTGAGGTGCAATGGGAATAATTATAAGTAATTGTCAGCGTGATAGACTATCTTTAACGAGTGAGATCTGAGGTTATAATGTTAAAACATCTTTTAATCTCATATTCAGTAGCAGTACATTTTCATTACCTAGAGAAAAAATTCAGTTCGACGGACTCAACATTTATCCGAACTGGTACTTCAACCACCTTTGGCATTTGTAGTTAAGATTAGATTTATTCTTAAATATAAGTGATGGATTCTGACTGTGGTGATGAGGATGCAGAAGAATTTGCTGACGGATTGATGGACTGGCGGGTCAGTGATACAACATCGAGTGTGATTTTGTTCCTCTTTTTAATGTACATCTGCGTGAAAAAAGTGTTAGCAAACCCTCGTATACACTGAAATATAAACTTGGGTGCATTAGCACGCAAAAAAAAACGCTCATTTACAGAACGCACAGCCAGGCATGCAAATACTCAAGGATTGTTTCAAAACGATGGATAGGAGTTCACCGACAAAGCCACCCGGGTTGTACTCCCTGTTGATTATGTTGCATTACCATTGAAAACCAAGACAAGAAAATTTGCGACTGTTATTCAGGAAGGACGCACATGACCTACTGGATAAGGATGGGAATGATCGTTTCAGAAACTATTCAATGGCGTAATCAGTATGTTTTTATATGTGCGAAACACCAGGCCCTAAAAACGCACAATCACCAGAAATTAAAATATTCCCGAAGTATATATTTTCTATGATTGTTTGACAGTTATACCAATAATAAAGAATTTTAGAAATGCGTGTACGCATTGTACCTGAAGAAGCCAGCCCGTCGAGCAGTTATATCGTGGGATCACATTATTAATAGAAGAACTCCGATAGACGCTCAAAACATACACACGCGAAAGAAATAATCGAAGCGGAACAACAGCTGCGAGATGGAATCATCAAGACAACAGCACTATTCGTTAAATACTAACGCGTGTTTACGAAATTAACTCGGCAACCACCGTTGGTCTGAGGTGGCGGGCATCGCAACCACAGCGATTATCATAGCAACGCCAATCGGAGTTATTCTTGGAGCTGTATCAATAGTAAGCGGTGGCACTGACGGCACTGTTTAAAAAATCTCGTTACGGCTGCATTCGCGAATACGTGTCTGTTGGGAAATTCTCGAAGCGGAACAAACAGTTGTAAAACAAGTTCGAAGCTGTACTCAGTAGCTATCGAGGATAAAACCATTAGCATGACCGCGTTCGATACTACGATGGACGAAATAGAAAATCACCGGCGACTCCGAGCACAGATATGGAAATGAAGCATTAACGACTCTGATTTACGGGCAGTAAAAATGGAATAACTGTTTGCTAGTGTACACTCGAATTGTTCCGGCACGACTCCAGTGGTCCCGGACTTCGAAACCATATTGATCTTTCGTATGGTTTGGTAATCGATCGGCAGCCACAAAATAGTTTTATAATACAGTTGAATGTGGTTTTTCTGATCTAGGTTAAAGTCTTCTACCCCACATGACTTTCTCCTAGCATTGGCGCCGTTTTGTAGCTTTGTTTGGCGTGTTCGCACCCGGGATCGCATGCATTGTGTGTGATGTCAGAACAAAACCGAGAGTTGGGTATGGAAGAAGATTTTGACCAAGATCAGCAACAAAAATCCGAAACTTGTATTATTGTACTACTACTGTAGCCGAGCTAAGGGTTTGAACATTCCACATCATGATATTAATATTATATCTAAACGGACACATGTATTCCGAGTATAAGCTCACAATTCCAAGCAAAGGCTGTGTTGTTTAGTTGGACATACAAATTACTCCAGGAGTTTATGGATGGCTTCAACGTGATTTGGCCGATTCATTATTGTCCAGACTAGTGAGTAACCAATTTTCATTTCTATAAACCTACTTTCAAGTTCATTTACAGGTTAGGCAAACTATAGGGTCTCCTCATAATGAAATCACGACTATCGATACCCTGACAGCTAGGATGGATGACGGGCGGCATCTATTTCACACCAACCCCATCATAACTGTCAGGGTCAGGCTCTTACGTTGTATTACTTTTCAAATGTTATGATGTTAATA
>JAECUM010052568.1:0-11469 GCA_016617855.1 Megalonaias nervosa
ATATATATATATATATATATATATATATATATATATATATATATATATATATATATATATATATATATATATATATATATATATATATATATATAACACATCTATGTATTCAACTATATATCCATCATCCATGCAGTCATCTCTCTCTCTCTCTCTCTCTCTCTCTCCTTTTATGATCATGTGGTTGGTTTGGTAAGGGAAGAACAGGTGAAGAGCCACAGACCCACGTGAACTTACTTGCAACCTGTCACACATATATACGTTGGCCGAGGCGAGACTCGACCCCACACGGTCACAAGTGAGAGGTCAGTAATATGTAAAGGTGAGCTCCTGATATCACTAAGCCACCCTGGGCCCCATATGATCATGTGGAAGGACAGAAAGAACCATGATGCATGACACGACGAACTTAGCTGCGTCGTTTCGCAGAAAATGTGATATTCACAAATACTTCATTTAGTTATGACCATGAAAATAAAGCAGGAATCAATTTATTTTAAGTATACTACAGTTCTGCATTAAATACTAAATCTATCAGGACTTTATATAATTATTATCTTGATGAAAGTACCGGGACTCGAACCTTTTAAAACCGATGAAGAAAATATTTCAGGAAAAGGGGCTTTGCCCAACCAAACCGATTAGTCTTGTTCGTCTCTGGTCCACACAAGTAAAGAAGCAAAATGTATCATGTTTTTTAGAATTATTGCTTCGTTTTGAAGTGAGCTTTAAAAAATTTCTGAATCATGACAGATTTTATGTTGATTTGAGATGCTCAAAGATATTGTGTCTAACATACTTTTTTGCACAGATTGTTGTTTTTACCTGAGCTTGCATTCATACATTTCCACTCAGGGGAGGTAACCATAGCTGTATTGCGTTGCCAGATTGTGAGAATTAATACCACTTTCCGGCCTTGCGAATTTGTTTATCTTACATATCAGCCGACAATAAACTAGAAGTTTCAAGTTTCCTTGTATTATATTCGAACGCGAAAAGAGTAGATAGTTAACATTAATTTCAGTAAAATTGATTTCAATAAAACTAACGCTTATCAAAATTTTTGCAAGTGTCGAGGTAATCTTCACATCATGTAGGTTTAATTGATTCCATTTACATGAAAGCTAAATTGAAAATGTGTCCTTTCATGAAATTTGCAGATGGTTATATTTAAGGGCAACTTTTGCTTATAAAGTGTGTGTGTGTGTGTGTGTGTGTGTGTGTGTGTGTGTGTGTGTGTTTAAAAAAATTTCAATTCAATGTCTGTATTGAGTTTTCAGCGCAAAATAAGTTTCCAAAACCTGGGTTGATTATATAAAAGTCACGATGCTGTATCCAAGTTTGAAACAAGTCTGTTGTCCTACAGGCTGGCTTGTTTTATGCAGTACTATACAGCACTTCAAGGTGACAAATGTTCTATTTCGTGGACCACGAATTCTTAATTTGGATGTGTCATATATTTAACGGGATACATAGGGGTCAGACAGAGACCTATCTCTTATTATCTCTACATTTATAGCTGCTGAGCAAAATACATTGCGTAACTTGATGTGTGTACCTTTGTTTGTGCATGATTTAATTAAATCATTATTTATTTATTTATTTATTTATTTATTTATTTATTTATTTATTTATTTTTATTATTATTACTATTATTATTATTATTATTATTACTATTATTATTATTATTATTATTATTATTATTATTATTATTTCTTAAATTCACAATTACTTTCATCTCATCTCTATTTCATTGTTTAGTATGTTTGTTACTATCTATCATATTTCATGCACATTGTTCTAATAATACTACTAAGAAAAGCATTTTCAATACTGTTAATATATTGATGACACTTTTTGTGTCTTCTCCCGAAAAAGCTTGTACTTAAGGGCACGCATATGTTTGAAAACACAGATTATGGTGTATTTTACAGGTCACAGATTAATGTGCTGTCAACTTATTTTCTATCATACACTATGTACACATAAATGCAGGCATGTTTATGTGCATGTGTGTGTCTCTATATGCGTAGTGTGTGTGTGTCTGTGTGTGTGCGTGCGTGCATGTGGGGGTCGGTGCGAAGTATAGTAAATATATGTTTGCATGTGTATGGGGATATATATATATATATATATATATATATATATATATATATATATATATATATATATATATATATATATTGTTACGTATCGGCTCGTTTAAAGTGACATAAAGAAAAGAGCGAAGACAACAAGCTTTGTAAATTTTAACAAAAATAATTTATTTCCCTAGAAAACACGGTGAAAAGGTACAAATATGAAACCAGACTTACGATTTACGAAGAAGATCCAAAATTTGTCCTAAAATTGTGAAAACACACAAGTCCTGTGAATAAACAGTTCTAAATTGAAGTAGTCTGAATCTCAATTCCGTTCCAAGATGGCGGATGATGACGTCAGACGAAGGTTAAACACAAATGTCCAGAATTTTCACTGTGAATCACAATTTGTATTGTCCTGTTCCAATTTAGAATTAATTTCAGCAAATGTATTTGTCCAAAGCCAGTTGTGTAGTTCTCCAGGGAAAATAATTATTATTTAACAGGCAGACGAAGTACAGCTATCATCAATAACAAAACACATGATGTTCTTCATACGTACGATCGAACAACTCTTTCCAGCACAAAAGAATACCTTCTTCTTAAGGTATTAGAAACTCTATACGATCTCATGATGTGACTCTCTAAGATGTTAGAATATGACTCTTCAATATGACTCTAGACTAGTTCGCAGCTACCTGAGTATTTTAAAGCAAACTAATACGTCATTTCATGTACACGCATGAAGAAATCATGGAGATTTCGAAATATCGCCAACGTAGTATAGAATGTCAACAAATATTATAAGTAATAACCGTGGTCACAACCAATCATTTCCATAGCTATTTCCGACTGTTTACTTAATATGACAAAACAGTCATACAAAAATCGTGCTTACACGAGTCACATTTACGTTCTAAACAAACACGGTGTTTCTAACAAAATATCAGACCCTGCGAACATAATCATCATCATAATAATAATTACATTTAATAAAATAAAAATGAAATAAAAATAAAATAGAAAGAATTAGAAAAAATTAAAATTTTAACACACACGTAATTTAACTACAGGGTCGTAAAAAAAAATATATATATATATATATATATATATATATATATATATATATATATATATATATATATATATATAGATAGATAGATAGATAGATAGATAGATAGATAGATACAGTAAATTCGCTGTCTCAGTGATATTGCATGAGATGTATATCATGGATACAACGTACATATCATAAAAATATTTTATTTAACATACCAATGCACATCATTGCCTTTTGAACGGAGTCAAGATTGATAACAGGAAACTGTATTTTGACGTAATGAATGAACTCTTCTCATTCCATGGGGTTAGCTTCTATTTCATTCATACTGATTAAATAAATATAAGACACAATTATGATTTAAACTTGAAAGATGGTTTACAGGAAGAAAGTAGGGCACTACACACATAGCATAGTCACCTTCTTGAACGCTGAATGTACAGCCAATCATTTACCGGCGAGTGTATTGAAGGGAGTGTAGTCTATGAACTAAGCGAAATGACCAACAAACAAGAGGTAGTCCCAACATTTATATTTATTTACATTTGCTCTAAATCATTATCATACTTTTATTAATATTACTACCGACCGCAAAATTATTTTATTCCACATCTCTCTCTCTCTCTCTCTCTCTCTCTCTCTCTCTCTCTCTCTCTCTCTCTCTCTCTCTCTCTCTCTCTCTCTCTCTCTCCTTTGGTCGGTTTGACTGTAATTTTTACCATAATTCATAGCTCCATAAACATCGTCTCATAACATTTGTGAAAATCCGATACGCTATTTATTGACGGGGAGTGCGAGAGATATGCAGACCAACCAACACAGAGAGGTGGGCGGAGTTTTGTGGAGAAAAGCCATAAACGTATTGTTATTATTGTCAATCCTTATGTTTCTCTTTGGTCCATTAGTCTGCAACCTGAGGAACCAACACACTGAGAGAGAGAGAGAGAGAGAGAGAGAGAGAGAGAGAGAGAGAGAGAGAGAGAGACAGACAGACAGACAGACAGACAGACAGAGACAGGGCGGCGATTAGCATTATGCCAGTTTAATATTTAAAAAATCGGCTTTTAAAACCGTATTAGAATGTAAATAAGAAAAGAAAAAAAGCATTAAATAGTGATAGGCTCGTACAAAAGTAACAAAAGAAAAAAGTGAAGCCAACAAGCTTTGTAAATTTAACAAAATAATTTATTTCCCTAGAAAACAAGGTAAAAATATGAAAAAGGACTTACAGTTTGTGAATTTAATCCAAAAATTAATCCTAGAATTCAAAATTGTAAGTCATATCACAAAAAGTTCTTATTGAATCCAAGTTCGAATGTCGATGAAGTTCCAATATGGAAGGCGATGACGTCCTCTATAACCAGGTTGTGTGATACGTGAACAGATCCTTGTTGAGTCACCAATAATATAATTCCGGCTTTTGAATTCCCAATAATTTTTAGTAAATGTCTTTGTCCAAGAATTTCGATGAAGAAAAGTATTTTCCAGGGTGAATAAATTATTTTAAATAAAAAACTCAATTCAAATGGCAACAAGAGAAACACCTTTCGGCCTGAAGGTATAATTTAGGACTGACTCATAAACACTGAGACTAAGAATTGAACCCAACTAGAACGTAATTTCAGACCCGCGTGATGGGTCACGTGATCACTCACTACAAGTCAATTAGCACGTAGGCTAGAAAAGCCTTATCTAAGAATCAGATTTCCCACACTGGAAATGAATTTAAAACTAAAACTGTTCACAACAGAGCTAACACGTGGGCTGAACATGCCCTTGATAATAACCAATCATTTTCACTTATTGGTTTCAAAATCGGAACCAAGGTCAAGAACTAGGTCAGCTAAAAATACAATGTAACAATCATTTTGCGTTCAAATCAGACTCAAAAACTGAACTAAATTTACTGGGAAAAATGTCAAATCCAGTAAAAATATTATCCTTACAATAAAATGTAATAAAACAAAACTAAAATCAAAGAAATTTAAAACTAACACGCAAATAATTTAATTATATATACGTAACAATTGATTATAATATATGCGTACCCAGTAACCAAGAAATTTACCATATAGTCTGGACAGGATATAGCAACCTGAAATTCTTGTCCTCCCACACGCAACAGATTTTCCCGCATTTTGTCTACTTATGCATGATAGAGAAAAGAATCCTATGTATATCATGTTTAATGAATTTAGAAAACAGGGATTAGTAATATATTTTCTCTTTATGTTCTTACGTCGCCAATGATTAATCAGTGGATACTCATAATTGATCTATAGACAATGTTTATAAATGTGTATTAATGCGTCATGGGCGGATCACAATTTGATATACCAAGAGCATTAGTGCATGACAAATTGCTTTATACCAACACTTTCAAAGAAGCTCTATATTATTGTTAATGTATGTGGTATATAGAGGATCTCAAATGAGTAATGATTTAATATTGAATTCATAAAACTAATTGAATAATGTCCAGCTTTTGCGAGCATAGGACTTCCATTCTTCTCTTGACATCGCTCCACGTTTCATCACTTCCTATGACTGTCCATAATTGAGGTCACCCAGTTGCATGCTTATTCCTTTCCCTCTTGGTCGCTTGCCATCCAGTCTATCTTCTATTACTTCGCTTAATAAGCTTTCACCTCTCAAGATATGTCCAATTCTCCACGCGACTCCAAATCCACATCTCAAAAGTCCATAACGTTTTTCTTCCTCTTTCTTAAGAGTCTAAGTTTCTGATCCATACAATGTACACTCCATCCCAGGGTTCGACAATCTTCTCATTTTCTTCTATTAATTGTTCTTTCTGTTAAATACACCCTTCTCCATCCCAATTTTTGTTTCCACCTCTTCTTTACAGATTTCATATCCTGTAATAAGAGAAACCTAAATATCTAAACTTTCTCACTTGTTCAAATTGTTCACCATTAATTGAAATTTTGAGATGCTTGTTTCCCTCTCTACATACTCTAATGACGTTGCCTTTTCACATTGATCTTCCGGTCATACTGATTACAGTTCATTTGTAAGAATTCCATTACTTTTTGTAAGCCATCTTCCGATACGTCAACCATACCTTGGTCATCTACAAATCTTACATCCTTCACCCAATTGTCCTCCAACTCTTACTCCTTCTTCTACTTCTTCCGTTTAGTCGATCATCATCTTTTCTGCATATATATAGAATAGTAAGGGTGATAACAAGCTATAGTTTTTTCAAGTACCGCTACGTTTCCTCAATTCAAACTGAGTCTTAGCAATGAAATGGGTTGCCGTATTAACACTTTTATCATGATTATTATGCATGCGATATTAGGCTAGTTGTTCTTTGAGCCAATTGGAAGTATGTTTTTTGATTTGTTGTTATTGCTGTTGTGGTGTTAATGCAATTATTAAGCACAAGATATGGTTTATATGGCGACCATGGCGGCCAGTATAACTGATGGAGGAAGAATCCGGGAAAACTCCAGTAAGAACCACCAACCCACGAGAAGCCACCGGCAAGCGTTCTCACAAACCCACATTAGCCGAGGGTGAGACTCGAACTCACTTTGACGGAGGTGAGGTGGTAGTGATCTGACTCGTCTGACTCATGTGAGAATGATTCAGTGCATCAGGGACCGGCAGTCCTTCTCCGTGGGGTACTGGCCGTATAGATGATGGAATGTTTGGATAATGCACAGTCCGCTTTATCTTCTTTAACATACCTTTCTCAACTGAAGGCACCATTGAGACGTACCAATTGCTGATATGATCTGTTGGCTCTCTCCAAATCATTGGCACTGGCAAAGATTTTTTGCACACGTGTTGCAACATATGTGTGGAATCCAGGTATATTCCTGATCTCCAATTTTGCAGCCAAAATAACGGTGATAGGCTTTCTTAACCATTAAGGTTATATTGCGCTTTGGTGAGGCAAAAGTCACTTCACCACAAACATAGCAGAAGTTATCTGCATTGTTCAGGCAAGTACGAGGCATCTCTGTTCACTTTGGCTAAACAGAAATGTGTTCCTTCGCAAAATCAAACACTGATAAATAAGAGGGCACGACACTGTATGATTTCTAGAACTGATATAGGGCAATTTGCTCAGCAGAGTGATGTAAGCTTAGTTATGATTCCCAGGTCAAGGGTCGTATATACATCTTTAAAACTAGAGAAAATCTAACATTTTAAGCATCATTTTCGTTATCAATGACTCAGAATTAGTATAGTTTGACTACATTTATCTCGGAAGCATTTTGGATGTAGACCAGTGTAACCCTCCAGATAAAACCTCAAAGATTTGTCCATGTCAAATTCATGTCATAAGGGGATGTTCCGTGTATGGATTTGAAATGTTATCCCCTTTTTGGCTTTCCTGTAGCTTGACGAACGTTGTCCTAAGGAAAAGATATTTACTGATATCTTTGTTACTAGTATCAAATTGCCAATAAATGCATATTTGAATGATAATGAATCATGCAGAAACGTTCATTTCTTCCGGGTTGACATTAGAAGAAATATTAGACAAGGATAGTCACAAAATAAACATCGCTTTCTAACAGAGCATTGGTACACCTAACGACAACCTGTTACCTTGGTAAGCACGGGTTAGGTTTCTAATCCGTGGACTAATTCAACACTAATGGCTTTTTGATCTTACTGCTCAACTTATGCCTGCGAACACAATATCCATGTTAAAAGAGCAGGTGTTCTATCTGGCACCTATCAGGAATATCGAATCGTTGTGCTAAATACTGCCCTTATTAGTATTATTATTAGTATTAGTATTGATATTAATCTTCATCATGGTTTAATGTGCATTTTAAATTAATGAGTCTAACTTCTTTTCCGTGACAACAAATACAAATCACTTTTACGACAATGGCACAATTATGCTGCATGTATTGTTTCCAGGTTAACACTTTTAATAATACATTTTATATATGTTATATTTTATTGGTTAGAATTTTGATATAAATAATCAAGGTGTTTGATATATTTTATTTACCTTTAATACTTTGTAGTCATACTTCTTTCTTCTGAACAGAACACTTTATTATTAGGAAATTATCCCCAAAGTCCAATTGTAGAAATTTCATATGGTTGAAAGACTTGTTCTGTCTCAAGTCTAATCACAACTTGACTTTGCAATGAACGTACAAAATACGTGAAGTATTAATGTCTTGTATACATACATTTTGTAGACCATTTTAAACTTTCAGTACATATGTTAATATTTTATGTACAATCTTCGCTGTTGTGAGACTAACCATTACATACTGAAAAGTCAGTTTTTCTTACTCTTTCCCGCTGTTTAACAACCTAACCAAAAGAAAATAATCAACTCGATCTTTGTCTATAAAACATATATGTCTATAATTTTACAGATATTTTGTGATCTGGATTACTTCATACCCTTTAATTGCATTGACTAGATGATATTGTTTCAATGGACTGTAACATCTGTAATTTGTTTTTGTCAAACTTGGTGCCCTTTAGACATATTTGAATAAACTCTGCTGCACTGAGATTATTGACTTCCTTGTGAAACATCAAAGGGGTTGTAAATTGAGAAACGATATTTCTGTATTGGCTAACAAACACCTTTCGTCAAATAACAGTTTGATATGGACGACTTGTATCATTTTTTGAAAGGAGTGTTGATGACGTATCAACTGACATCTGCTTGAAATGCTGTTAGATGATATACTAACTGTTGGTACAAAAACAAACGCTAGTGGCTGAGTATCGTCAACCTTTAAATTATTATCTGTATTTTTGAAAACTTAAGAGAAGTCTGTAGAAACATTTATAACTCTTTAAATTAATATTCTAATTTTATAACATCGTTTGAAGAAATGATATCAGTTTAGTGGCTTATTCTTTATTTCAGCAGGAAATGGTTAACCAGTTACCGATTGAATAAGGAATAAGTAACCAGTAACATATCCATGATTCAAACATTCGGACATCGAATTGGCTACTTATTCTGTTTTCCCAATTCAGTAAGGAATCGGCTACCAGTTACTTATTTCTGATTGATAAAATGCTAAGGCAAGTTTGAATACTTTTCAGGGCATTTCATGGCTCTTAATCTAGCCCTGTTGGAGAAATTCGAGTGTTCCTCAATTTGAACCCTTCCTTAAACTATTTCATCTGAATCGCTCTTTGACAGTCCCTATCTAGTTATTTCCTCCAACAATAGGAACGTGAACAAATTACTCTTAAGTTCACATATGGAACATCCCGCTCTTAAATTAGTTTGACATGGACCCATATTCACTATTTTATCTCTACGACATTTACGACCCACACAAAAAGTGTTGACTAAATTTGTTGAGATCAGTTAGAGGTCATTCAGGAGAAGATATTACTTGAGATATTCTCTCTTTGTTGGGTTTTGTATAGCCCCACTCTAGTTATATATCTATGGTTCGGAATCGTCATGACCGATATTTTCTCTAAAAAATATATATTTGCTGGTAATATCTTTGTCACTATCTATGATAGAATTACCATGAAATATATACCTGAATGACAAGAAACTTCATGTTTTTTCTTCAGGATTAAAATAATAAGGACGTCACAAAATATCCATTGCTTTCTAACATTTAACTTCAATCCATTACCTTGGTAATCACGGTTAGGTTTCTAACCCATGGGCAAATTGAACACTACTGGAACTTTGATGAACTTACTGCTCAACCTATGACTCAGAACCTAACATCTTTGTTAAAAAGGTATACGTCATATCTGTCAGCTATAGTAAATTTCCAATCTCTGAGTTAAATACTGTCCCTTTCATTCTTCTTCTTCTTCTTCTTCTTACTATTACTACTACTACTACTACTACTACTACTACTACTACTAGTAGTAGTAGTAGTAGTAGTCTTCCTGATGGTTTAATGTGCAGTTTACGTTAATGGGTCAACCTTCTCCCACCTAGCATCATAAATTTTAAATCACTTTTACATCTCTCGCACGGTGGATGCTAATTTAGGTTTGCAAATTAGCACTGTTAATAACAGATTATTTTTAAACCTTAATAAGTTTATTGACTTTAATTTTGATATAAATAATCAAGGTGTTTGATATACGCCAGGATTTGGTTTCTCCATAATACTTTCCAGAATACTTGTTTTATTATTTTTTCGCATTAGAAAATTATCTACAAAATCCAATCCTGGATAATTAATGTGGTTACAATAATTGTTATATCTCTAGTCCTTTTACAGTTTGACGCTGTAAAGCATCTGATCATCTATTTCCAGCATTAATATCTTATATACGTATATTTTACGCCCATTTCACACATGTTTTAATATTTTTATCACACGCTGCACTAACTTGATGTTGTTAAAATGTCCACTATATAGTAAAACTTTAGTTTCTAGTGATCTATCCAGCTATTTCCAACGCTAACCAAACGAAGACAAAGTATACGATTTTTTGCGTAAAACTAATACATATATTTCCTTGCATTAAGCCAGTTATATTATGGGAATCAAATCTAACAACTTCAATTTTTTTCGTCAGAGTTAGTGCCATTTTAACCTATTTTGCCGGAATGAACTCTGCTGCATTGTGAGTTGTGACCTGCTTGAGAGAAATTAAAGTGGTTGTGAAGTGAGAAATGATATTTCACTATTGTTGGATTAATTTGAAAATAGCAGCTACCTCAGATTACTCGAGTCTCTTTCTCCAAAACTTGTGGTAACATATCAGGATGCATCAACTTTGTAGCCATGTGAGATGATATAGAAATTGTTGGTAATATAAACGAATTGTCTGTATCTCAGTATCTGCAACATTCAAAATCTTTATTCCAATTTTGAAGTATCGAAGGCTTAGAAATCGATATTTAGTTTTCCAAACAAAAACCGTTGCATTGGAAATTTAATTAATAAAGGTGCATTCTCTTCTAAACCCGTATTTAATATGGTCTATTTAGCTCAGATCTATGTAGATTGATTGTCTTCAATCCCAAACACAATCAGAGCGCCAATTTCAGCTGTTTCGGATTGCGGAATAAGATAGAACTAATCACACTCGGTGATGTGGGTGGGCTCTTGATTTAAAAACAAATTTGGTTGAATTCCACAAATTAAAAACATTCAATGTACTATTGTTCAAAAAGAATTTTTCATTTGATCTAATTAAACTTTATTTAGGAGGAACAGGTTTATGGTCGGGGACAAATCGGATTTTCTTGACACCGGGACGGCGGGAGCATGTGAATTGCACTTAATAGTTACAACACTTAGGGTAACAACGAATGGGCTGTATGCAAGTGATTGTGATATGCATTTGTGAGAAACGGTAGATATAAAGTCACTC
>JAECUM010052574.1:0-24187 GCA_016617855.1 Megalonaias nervosa
ATATATATATATATATATATATATGCGTAGTCCATAGAACTCTACGTCTCATAGGGATTTTTCAGAGGCTTGTACAATATCTTTCAAAAAACGCGAAATGCCTAATTCGTTGTTATAATAGTATACGTTAATTAAATTGAAAAGAATGCGTGACTAAAAGGGGATATGTAATAAATACAAAATCACATGCTTTGTTCAGACTCGGGGGAAAGAACTCGGTTCATACGGCGTAGGAACATAACGTCTAAGCCTGACGGACTCGACATTCCCACGCCGTATCAAACTCGTTCTTTCCGACCACTTGGACCAAAACACATATGTAGTTTTGTCTAGCTATCACTTTTACTTTGTATCATCAGACAACAAGAGTTTTCATCCTACAGTTTTGATTCATTATGGCGACAGTATTTTCCACCTAAGGAACGTTTGTTATTCCTAAACAGTGTAGATACCATTTCGTTTATACTAGACCTTTTATGATATAAGACTTATCCGCCTTACGAATAGTGCTATAGTATTTTCTAATATGCTTCCTTTTGTATACCGGTGACCTGGTGGTTAGAGCGTTCGCCTCGGAGACGGGAGGTCGCGGATTCGAACCCAGGGCGAGTCATGCCGAAGACTTATAAAAATGGTAATAACAGCTGCCTCGCTAGGCGCTCAGCATTAAGAGGTTAGTGTTTGGACTGGTCGGCCTGGAGTCAGAATAACATGACTGAGTGGGACATGATGCTCCAGTGCTAGACATCGCTATAAACTGCCACACTGCGGACATCGTAGCGATAAGACTAAAAAGTTGTTAAAGCTACTTTCAAAATCTAAAACACACACACTCTCTCTCTCTCTCTCTCTCTCTCTCTCTCTCTCTCTCTCTCTCTCTATAGCAAGTGACGTGTTCTATATTCCGGACGGATGATTATATATATATATATATATATATATATATATATATATATATATATATATATATATATATATATATATATATATATATATATATTTATTTATTTATTTATTTATTTATTTATTTATACCACATACATTAAAAAATAGCATGCATTTAAAGTGTTGGTATAAAGCAATTTGATATACCAATACTACTGATATATCAAATTATGATCCGCCCATGGCGCAATAATACGCATATATAAACATTCTCGCGAGCGTCTGCAGTTGATTATAGATCAATGATCAATCTCCACACATTAGTCACTAGTGACGTATGAAAAAAACGATGAAAAGTATTAATAATCCCTGTTTTCTAAATGAATTTAATATGGTACGCATTTTCATCACAATCCTTTCTGCTTTCTGTTCTCCCCTCCCCTTTCATGCATAACGGACAAACTGCGCAGAAATGTGGAATGAGAGAGTAAAGGAATCTGGGCTGGATTAAAACCTTGAAATAGAAATTACACCAAGTAACCTACAAGAATATGGTTCGTTGTAACGATACGTGTGCACTTTCCTTGGGATTTATCTACAGTGTTTATCAATGATACAAAGTTGCAAACCAGTAAATTCCTCGGATACGTGGTACACATGCTGTGATATATTTAATGTTATGTTTTGTTGTTTTTTCTTAAACATACCATAATGTTCTAAAAAATCGATTACTATTATTTAAATATGAAAATAAGAGAGAGAGAGAGAGAGAGAGAGAGAGAGAGAGAGAGAGAGAGAGAGAGAGAGAGAGAGAGAGAGAGAGAGAGAGAGAGAGAGAGTTTTGTGGTCGGTTGTACTGTTGCTAAAGCAGAATAATGACTTAGATCAATTGTAAATATATTAAAATATTTTAATTACCTCTTATTGGTTCCTCAGTTGGCTTAGTTTCTATTCCACATTAATTTCCATGCGCCGGTATCTGAATGGCGTATCTATCCAAGTGTTCCTACTGCTCTACTTTTATCATTAAAACCATCTTTTATGTTTAAATCATAAGTGTGTATTATATTGATTTAATCAATGTGGAGAAAAATAGAAACCAAGAAAAGAAAACAATCAACTTATCAATATGCAGAGGTGATTGTAAATAGCCACTAAAGGCATAGAACTACATTTTGTAGCGGACACACTCGGGGATGTGAGAAGTTCATTCACTAGATCAATACACGGCTGCCTGTAGTAAATCTAAACTCCGTTCAAAGGGCAAATATATGTATTTGTATGTGATATAAATAAAATATATGTACAGTATATATATATATATATATATATATATATATATATATATATATATATATATATATATATTACATTACATGATACGGGATTCTAATAGCGGCCTTTGAAAGCTTGATTGATTCATATGTCACTATTGATTTAAGGCTACATAGTCATTTCAAAGTAGGAAAATGTACATCGGATATTTTGACCGACTCCAAAGTCTACTGAGAATAAAATTCTCTCCCAGTCACTAATTGCAAATGAGGATGACCTGCATGGTTGATAGCTATTTTTTTTGCTTCGGTCTGCCTTTGCACAGACACAGAGAGAGAGAGAGAGAGAGAGAGAGAGAGAGAGAGAGAGAGAGAGAGAGAGAGAGCAGAACTACCATTTACACCACCACAACCAGCAACAAAAAACAAAGCTAAATTTCGCGTTTCATTTTGTTACTAAGAACATTATGGTTTGTTTACCCCATCAATTTGTAAATTAATCTGAAATTGAACACATTATGTCCACACTTTATGCAGAAACTTTGTTATCTCAGACAGCATTTCTAAATTCACCGTACTATATCCAACTTAATTATATACTCTATTGATAGAAATCATCGTACCATATCACACTTAATTATATACTCTATTGATAGAAATCATCGTACCATATCACACTTAATTATACACTCTATTGATAGAAATCATCGAACCATATCACACTTAATTATATACTCTACTGATAAAAATCATCGTACCATATCACACTTAATTATATACTCTATTGATAGAAATCATCGAACCATATCACACTTATTATATACTCTATTGATAGAGGAATGAGATATTTATGCCCAAGGTATTTATTGAAATTTTTTATCAGAAAATGCACATGTAGCACGATATTTTCATTTGCAATACATACAAAGAACAAAGTCAGTCTCTTGAATAGGCTGCAGCTGACTAATAATCATCTCATCTGAAACAAGTATACCAAAGAAATAACAAGACAGTAAGACATGAGCCTGGCATCGTTAAATCCGCGAAATTGCACGTTTCATGACCCAGATTTCTGTTGCGGTAGGTTGTATATGACTGTGGGGAAAGCAGTCTCCATTCAATGAGAGACTACAATACTGTATCCTAAATTTGTAATCGTCGTTATTAATATATTCTGTTTCATGATCACATTAAATCAAGTGCAGAAAGTACAAACTAACACTAAAGCAAATTACTACAAAAAAACTTTTTCTGATTCGTCGATATCAATCCGCCTAATCAGGGTTCATCAATACGATTACAGTTGTATTGCCTCTGTACCTTTTCAAGATCTGCGTTTATGGAAACATCACCCCATGCCACAACAACAATCCCTTGACCAGCTTCTGCATATGAGGGTTTTCCACTCTCCCCGACAGTCACCGTAATGACATCACCAGGCTTTACTGTCATTGAATACTCCGTGAATCCCCCACCCCCTCCTGCGCCGCCACCTCTACTCCCAGAACCTCCGCCATATTGTCCAGCTGGAACATAATTTAAATTTAATTATATTTAATTTCGTTCATCATAAATCAAACAAAAGTAAGTCAATCCAAGTTAGGTAAAGGAAAGTCCAGTCAAGTCTAATCAATTTTCGTTTTATTTGGGGTCAGCACAAAAGTTTGTATACGAGGAAAAATGCATAGGTGATGTGGAGCTGAGATTCGCCAATTCATCATCATCATCATCATCTTATTATTATTATTATTAGTAGTAGTAGTAATAGTAGTAGTAGTAGTAGTAGTAGTAGTAGTAGTAGCAGTAGTATCTAGTACTTCCACCGCACTTCAGTGGTATTTTTACGGGTCTTTATTGCCCTGAGACTGGGTCATTATTTGGGGAAAAAAACTGTAGAAAAAAACAATAGTTGTAGCTATTTGCAACATAAGGTAATATAAATGTTTCGTATGTAATAATATATTGAATATATTTGATATTTATATTACACTATAGTCATCATTAGACTTATGGCAAATCTGGAATGAGATAAGGTTCACACGTATACAAACTACACCAGTCGGCCTAGTCGACATAGAAACATGTAAAAAGAAGAGATTTTTTTCAGAGGCATAGACTTCTTGATATAGTTATTCTCTATTGACTAATGTGTATTCTTTCTGAATGATAGCAAGCAAAATGAAACAAAGCAACACATTACCGTTGGAATTATTTCTCGGAGTTGCATATTGTGCAGTAGTTTCTGTACTAATCTGATCCAGAACATTTTCACAGTGTGTCGAAAGGCCTCCAGCTCCGCAAAACATTTCGAATGAGTAGCCAGGTACAAGATCTAAACCGCCCTGTCTCTGTCCAGCAGCGCCACCTGCTGTGCAATTTCCTCCATGTCCTCCATCCCCTCCTTTGATCATTCCTAAACCACCTTTTCCGCCTTTAAAATAGATGACAGAGTTCGAGCACTATGGAAGCCATTAAAAGTAGAGCTATATTTAGTTTGATGTGAAATTCAACCATGCAAGAAGATTACAATCTTAGATATTATATATGGGTAACAATTTATTGGACAAATAATCGAAAAATCCATCTTATTAATACCGACATGGTAGGAAGATATTTTCTAACATATTGTTACAATCACGTCACCAATGAAACTTGAAAACGTTTTAACAGTTCGGATATTTCAGTAATTGAAAATTGCATAACAAAATTGATATTGAAATGGGTAGCGTTGTAGACTTACATTGCAGAAGATATCGTACGTCCATTTAATTTTTGGGAGCTCCCCTAAATACAATATTTAACTGGCCACACGTTTAGAATAATAATGCGTAAAATGTCTTTATATAATTGTTGCTTTTAATACTCATAGTGGTATTTGCCTTCAAGGAGAGATCCTCCACTTCCTCCTTCGGCATAAAGGTAATCACCAAACCTGGAAGTTCCGCCATTGCCGGCCAAGGTGCTGTTACTCTGTACGTCATATCCGCCTCCACCCCCACCAATCAAAAGCACGGTCAAGCGAGTGATGCCGCGATGCACATAGAACAAACCAGACTTCCTGTATATTTTGTATCCTCTTTCGTTAGTACCGCAGATTTCGTATTCTTAAGTGGAAAGGAGAGAAAATCGGTCATTATGAACATGGCATTTAATATTCAATTTGATCTTTTCAACTCCAGAGGAAAAGAGGTTGGGGGGTGCAGGGGCAGAAATACTCTAATATTTTTTTACACGTATCCTCGGCAAATATGAAAAATTTTCCTGACAACCCCCACCTCGAATAAACAACACAAAATATTAAATAGGATCAGGCGCGAAATGTCCGAAGAAAAAAAAAAAAACAAATAGCAAGAAAAATACCCCCAACCCCGAAAAATACAAGGAAATGTTTACAATAGCAAAATGAAACAAATAAAAATTTTCGTACCTAATACATTAAGGTGAATATACAGAGCATACGATATAGGAATAACAAGACATGCTAAACTCTTTCCTATCTCAGGATATCATCACACTGGCGTAGAGTTCTGTCTGGTTCAGTTAATATATCAGTGATAAAAGGGTTCTACCGCTGCATGGGGGCTTCACTGCCCAGTATGTGATTCTGTTATTAGATAGCTGATACCAGCATGTTGTACAGTTCTATACTGAAAATGATACGATGAGTAAGTAAACATCGAAATGGGTGATGTTAAAAAAAAAACTAAATCGAAAGCCCTACTCAAAATTAATTACAAGATTTTTCAGACCCCTAGCTAAATCCAACACACAAGAAAATACTAAAATTGAAAATGTTAACGCCACACAAAAGGTAAGAGCCTACGTGGTACCACACTTTGGAGGTACATCCCACCCCTCATGTTAGACAATGCTGAAGTAAAATAAGGAATATACTGAGAATTATAACCTGCCAAACTGAAGTCAGCAGCGAATGAGAGCGCCTGTTATCTCACAGCATATACAATCTTACCGTCAATTATGCTAACGCTAAAATATTTTTATTTCAATACAGATGCCAATAGCATTCTATTCTGCAGTATAACGTCATCGAAACGTTTGTTTTATTAAATAATTTATCATCATCGAGCAAATACAATGCAACAAGGATAGGATGATGAAATAAAAATACAGATTTGATATGTGTTGTTATGATATACCCCCCTCTCTCTCTCTCTCTCTCTCTCTCTCTCTCTCTCTCTCTCGCAAACACACACGAACATACACACTAACACACAACTACAGACACACACACATATAGAACACAAAATAAGCACAGGTAGAAATTCAGATAAATACATTAGCATGGCAGAGAGACGGACATGCCTACGGCTTGACTCATTGATTCACTGAAAGATAGAAAGATAGATAGAAACATTGTGTGCTGATATATTCAGTATAAACCTTGTTTACACATAGGAACGTTTGACCAATTTCCATTTCTGCAAACCATCTCATTGTTTGTGGTTTTATGGAGAGGAAAGCATTGCACGTATGTAATGTATCCATCAGGAACCACGTGACCTGGCTTGTTATCAATGATATCCCCATAATCTATTGCTGGTATTTGACAGAACCCTGAAAAAAAAGATACGTGTTTTTAAGTTTCCGATGTTGCCACTAGACAGAGAGCGGTGATTCTAATTATCAACGCTAATTAAATGCCATTTACTCTTGAATCATCTTAAAATGAACAAATACTGAAAATGTTTGAAAGGATTTTCTTATGTGACGGGGCCGGTTACAACAGTTGCTCCTACACTTTTACTTTCCGTGAATATAATTAAGAGGTAAATGAAATTGTAATTGTGAATCAGCATTCCTATAACAAAATACACCTTAATATGTGTGTGTGTGTGTGTGTGTGTGTGTGTGTGTGTGTGTGTGTGTGTGTGTGTGTGTGTGTGTGTGTGTGTGTGTGAAGGAAGCTTTTCTTCAGCATTCCGATAACAAAACACACCTTGATACTTTAGGTTGAATTTTGTGTAAATATTATGACATATCATGCAGAAGAAACCATCAAACCACCTATATGCAGTACGTTTTCTTTTGGTCTCACATGGTCTCTGAGAATCAAACACGAACTGATTAAAAGCAATTACTAATGGATATAAAAATGAGTGGCTACGCGCACGAGAATAATATTTGAATAGATAGATACACGAAATAGACAGACACTTTTTTGACAAACAGTAAATGTATGATAAATTTTTTGGCTATGTCAATGAACCCTCACCCCCACATCCACTCACCCACCCCAATATCGTCCTCATGACTCCCCAAGACCTGTCCTGAGACAATGAATATAAAGCATAGGACTATCCAGCATGCAACCCCCCTCCCACCCTCATGGCAAGGTATAAAGTCTATATGTAGAAAACAGTAAGTTCGATCGGAACGTCCTGGCAGTTGGACATTGAATTAGAATATTTCTTAGGAAACGTCTGCACGAGAAAAGTTCCAATATGGCGCATGTAATGTCTATACCAGCAAAGCCAATATTTCCGAGTAGCCCTAATGAATAATAAACGAAAATGTTAAACCACCAGAACATGTTGGTAGACCAATAAAAGCACATGAGCGACATCACATATAATTCACGCATAGGCATATGCACAAATGTACTGAATCACACGAATGACATTACACATTATTGCAAGCATGCACATATGCACGAATTTATCTAATCACATGAATGTGTTTGATTTGGATTTTGAACGTAGCTTTTTAAACAATTATTCAGTTATATCTCTACGATGTCTGCAATGGGGCAGTGTATAGTGATGTCTAGCACTGGGGCATCATGCCGCAGACATGTAGCATCATGTCTCACCCAGTCACATTATCCTGACACCAGGCCGACCATTCCTAACACTAACTTCTTAATACTGAGCGCCAAGCGAGGCAGCTGCTATTGCCATATTTATAAGTCTTTGGTATGAAACGGCCAGTGTTCGAACCCGTGACCTCCCGCATCCGAGGCGGACGCTCTAACCACTTTGGCCATCGGAGCGGTCGAATCACATGAATGCCATTACATATTAATGCACGCATGCACATATGCACGAATGTATCGAATCATATGAACCACAACCGTTTATTTCGAACAGCGGGGAGAAGGAATAAAAATGCAAATTGTATGTTGCTCTAAAAATCTGGCACTACCTCTACTTTCTTCGTTTTCCTCTGCTACAAAGCCGTCCTCCGAACATTGCAATCCAGCTGGGGTGGGGATACAGTATTCATGTGCTTCCAAATGCTGATCTGTAACAAAAGAAAGAGTAACTGTTGTCATATCAACAAGCCTTCCATGGCGCTAGGTCACGACTGCAAACAGTGCTTTGAATTACCCCCAATGAATATGACTTTCAGAATCATCAAAATAAGTTCATCGCATATTTTAAACGATGACCATGTACTGCCGCCAATCTGAAAAATGCACGCTCAATAATGACCAATATTCAAACGAACATGAATACGCAGGAAAAATGGATCATAAAAGCTGTTTCATCCATTATGTGCACCGTTTTTTAGTTTATGCGAACATTACAATCCTCAAAACTATACTCTTTACTGTTGTTGTTTATGATGATTATTATTATTATTATTATTATTAGTATTATTATTATTGCTGCTGTTGTTGCTGCTGTTTAATTTACTCTTAAGCTTGTGCCATTTAAGGAGAGAAAGTAAAAACTAATATGACTGTGACAGAAGCTAAAGTCATTTAGAAGAGTTCACCTTTTTTTTCACATACCTTCTTTCAAGTACACTGCAAAACCTGTTGGTTTCACGAAAAGGTCAGTATGGCCAAAGCCGAGAATACTTGAGCAGTCGCTCAACCAGCAACTACAATACAGTGAGGTATATTCATTTTTTTTTTTTATTGAAATCACTATTATCAGTAAATCAATAATCTCATGTTTTAGTTGGGTTAAAATCCTACACAGTAGTTCGATATAAATTCTGCTCATAAAAAGCACAAAACTGTATAGCACAGCCTAAGCATACTTTTAGTAAACGAAACGAAATTGAAAGATAATGTGAACATATTTCTCAAAATTAACTTTTAAAACGAAACATTCAGTCTCTGGGTTTATTCTATAAAAAGGGAGTTCTCGTGATGCATGTAATATCAGGCAACTCACTGTATATGTAAATTAAAACTGGTAGGAACATTTTATCGTTAAAGACTGAACACTATCGAATGCTCAGAATCCTCGACAAGAAATTAAGCCGATATGCTACAGCTAAAGCGTTTACAGGTAGGTGATTTACCCGTGAATAGACCGATGAACACCATCTACCCAGTATAACCTTTCCCTATCGACAGCCAGGGACAATGGCATTTGTGTCTGAACAAAGATGCTTCTGTTTTCTCCATTCAAATAACTTCTAATGACATTGTTCTCCCCTTGCATTGTAAAGAAGATATCTGAAGAAAACATTTTCAAAAACAGGATCGCTATATACTCAATAACGCAGATTGACAGATTAACAGATATGTATGCATTTAAACCAATAAATCTACTGGTTGCGATATTTTAGATAACTTTAATGTGCACTAATTTTATGTATTCAACTAATGGCGAGTGGCATGTAAAATAACCAGTTCGGAAACTTACAAATGTTTAAGATAATGATTTTGTTTTTGAGTCAGTGTTAGCCGAATCTCCTGTATAACGACTTATCAAAATATTCCTCCCTTCATGTACGTTGGAGTAGATTTGGGGTTAAATTTGTAGGAATATGATATTAATATGAGTTGGGGTAGATATGCATTCAAAGTTAGGGAAAATGATACTACTGTGAGTTGGTTTAGATACGGTGTTAAAGTTGGAGGAAAATGATAGTATTGTGAGTTGGGGATAAAGTTGGAGGAAAATGAGACTATTGTGAGTTGGGGATAAAGTTGGAGGAAAATGACACAATTGTGAATTGGTTTAGATACGGTGTTAAAGTTGGAGGAACATGATACTATTGTGAGTTGGAGTTAAAGTTGGTTGAAAATGATACTATTGTGCTTTGGGGTAGATATGGGATTAAAGTTGGTGGAAAATGATACTATTGTGAGCTGGATTAGATATGGAGTTAAAGTTGGAGGAAAATGATCCTATTGTGAGTTGGAATTAAAGTTGGAGGAAAATGGTACTATTATGAGTTTGGGTAAGATATAGGGTTCAGGTTGGACGAAAATGATACAATTGTGAGTTGGGGTAGATTTTGAGTTAAAGTTGGGGAAAATTATACTTTTGTGAGCTGGGGCAGATATAGGATTCAAGTTGGAGGAAAAAGATACTATTGTGAGTAGGGGTTAAAGTTGGTTGAAAATGATATTATCGTGAGTTGGGGTAGATAAGGGGTTAAAGTTGGTGGATAATGATACAATTGGGTTGGGATTAAAGTTGGTGGAAAATGATACTATTGTGAGTTGGAATTAAAGTTGGAGGAAAATGGTACTATTGTGAGTTGGGGTAAGATATAGGGTTTAAGTTGGACGAAAATGATACAATTGTGAGTTGGGGTAGATATTGAGTTAAAGTTGGGAGAAAATGATACTATTGTGAGTTGGGGATAAAATTGGAGGAAAATAATGCTATTGTGAGTTGGGGTAGATATGGTGTTAATGTTTGTGGAAAATGATACTATTGTGAGTTAGGGTAGATATAAGGTTCAAGTTGGAGGAAAATGATACTATTGTGAGTTAGGGTAGATATGGGGTTCAAGTTGGAGGAAAATGATGTAATTGTGAGTTGGGGTAGATATGGTACTAATGTTGCTGTAAAATGACACTATTGTGAGTTGGGGTAGATATAGGGTTCAAGTTGGACGAAAATGATACAATTGTGAGTTGGGGATAATGTTGGAGGAAATGATATTATTATGAGTTGGGGTGGATATAGGGTTCAAGTTGGAGAAAAATGATACTATTGTGAGTTGGGGTTGAAATGGGGCTAACTTTGGAGCAAAGTAATGATTTTATTGTGAGTGGGAGGTATGGGGTTAAAGTTGAAGGAAAATGAGCTATTGTGAGTGGGAGGGTATGGGATCAAAGTTGAAGGAAAATGATGCTATTGTGAGTTGGGATTAACTTTGGAGGTAAATGATACTATTGTGAGTTGTGGTAGATATGGGGTTAAAGCTGGAGGAAAATGATACCATTGCGTAATTGTGATAATCACATAATTACAATGTATATTATCTAGAATTGACACGACTTTGAGTATGTGTTTTTAAATTATCATAGCTGGTATACGATTGTCTATCGTTATTCCTTTGGCAAACAGGAAACTATTTCATTTAATATGTATATATTGGCAGCAATTTAATCCTCTCTTCACACCTTCATAAGTTGTGCCATTTTACCATCTTTTATGTATTTCACATTTCTTCTTTATACTATGCCATTCGTAATTCCAACATTATACATCATTTTAGATAGAAAGTTATTGTCCCTTTTGATAATTACATGAATTATCGTTAAATCTGGAAATAAAATATTGTCTGCCGTAAAGTAAAATTGAAATAAACTTTAATAACCTACAATCAAATTGACTTGCAAGACCGTTAATAGGCGTATCACTTTCGAATATTGTAGTTAAATTTGAACCATCCATGCTCACTCTCCAAATATGCGACGGTGGCGTGAAACCATAGGATGACACTGGCTCATCAGCGATGAATATAAACCTGAGAGAAATATTTAAAATGATCAATAACATCAACTCTCAACAATTATTTCCTTTTATCAGCTCTAAAATATGTTTAACGTTATCAACTCTCAACATCTATTTAGTGGTATCGACTCTCAACAAGTATTCAAAGTTATCAACTCTCAACATCTATTTAGTGGTATCGACTCTCAACAAGTATTCAACGTTATCAACTCTCAACATCTATTTAGTGGTATCGACTCTCAACAAGTATTCAACGTTATCAACTCTCAACATCTATTTAGTGGTATCGATTCTCAACAAGTATTCAACGTTATCAACTCTCAACATCTATTTAGTGGTATCGACTCTCCACCACTGTTTGGTGGTGTAATCTCTCAAATATTTAGTGTTATCTACTCTCAACATTGTTAAGTTTTATCAATTCCCAGCAACTGTTTAACGTTATTAACTCTCAGCTCCTATTCAATGTTATCAACTCTCAACAACCATTTGGTGTTTTCAAACTCTAAACTACTATTCAATGTTATCAGCTCTCAACAACTATTCAATGTTATCAACTTTCAACAGCTATTTCGTGGCATCAGCTCCCAAAAACTATTTATTGGTATCAATCGTTTTAACAGCTATTTACTGGTATTAACTCTTAACAAATATATATAGCTCTCAGCAACTTACCAAAGCTTTTTTGGCACACTGAATATTGTCATAAATAGAACGCACTGAACACATCATGTATGAAAATATTCAAGCTTTGAAAATATATATTAAACCACAACCTATCGACATTCCATTCGGAAATGCTGCTTGTCAAGTTTTGTATATATATATATATATATATATATATATATATATATATATATATATATATATATATATATATATATATATATATATATATATATATATATATATATTCAGACAAAGCTGGTTTTTCCACTATTTATTATTCATGACTTAAAACTGGTTATGTAGTGAAATAATGAAGACTGATTCTGAACATTAAAATACAATCGCTGCTACAACAAAACTTGGCGACTAGTTCCCTCTTTTAGCACAATCGAATGTATTCGACTCTTCTACAATATTAGAGAACTACGGTTCTATATTATATTAATCAAAACACAGAATAATGAAACCTCGTGTTAATTTTGCCAGCACAAATGCTTATATTATAATTCAAAAATGGTGAAACAAAATTTTATTGTAATGCAAAACACAAGATTCCTGTAACATTTTCGTAAGCAAATCGGATTAACAAATTTATATGATGAGAGCATGGTGAACATAATTTAACGAATTTATTTTCATTTCAATCATGCAATATCCAAATCAAAGGAAACATCCGACATTTTTCATGGACTAAAGTTTAACAATTAAAAAAGACACTTTTTTGACTTCATGGCATTCTTCGTCACAAGTTATGTTTCGACTTCTTCATGTACGATTAAGAAAACATTGTTTCACATTATTGCTGTACATTAGTGTAGAAATAAGATAAAGTACAATATTGCAACTGTTTTCCATATCAATCTCGTCATTCTAGTTTAAATAATGGAACAGTGTCGCAAGTATAAGAAATCATCCATTATGATAGTAACATCTGATCACATCCTTCTCTTTTGTCAAATTTAGCATACCAGCACATGTGGGAACGGAGAGGTTATTCCTCTGTCATTAAAAATATATAATATTTGCACAATTGTAGTCATGCGTCATGAAAAATATTTTTTTTAAAAATAAAAGATATTGTTGTTGTACTCTCATTTTTTTCTTAGAGGTATTAATGGTACTGCTTATGTTGGTACCTAAATTTTAAACATCTCAAAATTTCAAACATCTCAAAAGAGAAGTTAGAAGGTGAATTTTACCTCCAAATCCAAATCCAAATTCTCCAAATCTTCCAATTGTTCTTAAGAGATAAGTTTCCATATAGTGTGGATTATCGTTTGGTTCTGTGTTCATGTGTGTGTGTGTGTGTGTGTGAGAGAGAGAGAGAGAGAGAGAGAGAGAGAGAGAGAGAGAGAGAGAGAGGAGTTAATATTCGATATGAACGAACAAACGTCATTAATGTACATTGGAAGCACAAACGAATGAGTAATCTATTCAAAATAAGGAGTCCAACACCTTTGGCAAATATAGATATTGCGGATACAATGCTTACCCGAAGAATACATACAAAATTGAGGACAAAAGAAAGTCATGGCTATTCTTAGTCTTTAAGATTCAACGTTAATAGAAACGTTGAAGCCCGACGAAAACTGCAACCACCGTGGTCTCACAAAGTCAATAACTTGCAAGTAACACCTGGTTGATTTTGTAATTACTTTGATGTTTCATGACTATATCATGCAATAATTTTATTTCAATTTTCATTTATAGCACAGAGATTCGCAACTTGACCACAGCCTTTGTTTCAACGAGTGGCTGCTTTTTAAATATTTGAATGAGAGTGTAATCAGTGAGGAAGTCTAGGTAAATCGCTTGTGAGGTGACAAATGAGACAGTAACGTAAGCATCTGGTGAATACGAAATAGCTACAGATGTTACATTTGTTACGCCATCTTTAGAAACTGGTGTTATGTATATTTTGTTCGTATTTTTTATTGTCTTTTCTCAATGATTGTATGTTATGTATATTTGTATTTTGTAATTTTCCTTGGTCCAAAATCAAAATAATAATCTATCTGACTTGTGATATTTTTTTTGAACAACAGAATACATAGCTAATATTTTTCTATGATGATAGATTAAACCTTAGGATCATTGTTGTTAGAGGTAAACATGTTCATTTCTATCTAAATGTAGAATATTAGTTTATTACTTGGAAATTCCTAAACATCTTGGCAACTTCCAATGTTTTAGAGAGGAGACTGACCTACATCCTGCCTCTATCATTGTGTCTTAACTTTTTATATCAATGTTGATTACTTGAAAAAGTACTCATTCCTACCTTAACATCCGAAGTGGAATCAGTCTTATTGTTGTGTTCTGTTTATAGTTTGGATGGATTGATTTATTTAAATTATTCCCTGGAATTACAAAGTGCTCATTAATACTTCTTGGACTAAATAATTAATTTGGAATTATGAAGAATTTAGTCAAGAATATTTTGGATTATATTATTATGATACATCAACAGACTCTTAATACGTCGCGACATTCCAGGGTATTTGCACATTAGCACATTCAATTCTACAGGCACATCAACACATTCAGTCTTGGAATTTATTTGTAACACCACTGGAATTCAAATGGAACTCTATACAGTTAGACTTGCCATGGTGCGTAGGACTATTTGGGATTCAATTCACTTTCTAATGAATGGAAATAAATTATTTGTTGAATTTTGCAAAACTTGTTGGTTTTCGCTCTTTTCTCTTTTCTGTTACATAGACCACTCCTGTGGCTAAGTAGTTAGAGTGTCCGCCTCGGATGTGGGAGGTCGCGGGTTCGAACCCCGGCCGAGTCATACCAAAGACTTCTAAAATGGTACTAGCAGCTGCCTTGCTTAGCGTCCAGTATTAAGATGTTAGTGTTAGGACTGATCGGCCTGGTGTCAGGGTAATGTGACTGGGTGAACATGATCCTACATGTCTGCCGCATGATGCCCCAGTGCTAGACATGACTGTAAACTGCCCCACTGCAGATATCGTAGCGATATGACTGAAAATTGTTAAAGCTACGTTAAAAATTCAAATCACACACACATACTTTGTTACATAGTGTAAGATCATAGAGCCTTGTCACTGGATACTGCCCTTAAAATGAATATTATGTTTTCAAAGCGTGGTACATTCAATGTAGTATTCATTGTCAAATACGACTTTATTAATCAAGCGTGAAGAAATACATAAATTAGATCAATCTATATATATTTGACAATTGTAACAGAAGAGTGATTGGGTTTATTTAAAGATAAAAATTTCAAATTTAAATAAGACTCTAAACGCTGGCCCTAAAATTTAATAAATAGCTTTCTGATATGTTGTGCAGTGTACATAAAATTTGTTTACCTTTTAAATGACACAAAATATTGGACGATTTAGCAAAAGATGGAGAAATTTTAATACATAGAAAAACTGGTATTATATTTGATAGTCGTGACAGTGAAACAGTTCATGTTATTTCAAAGACAGAATTTATACACATGTTTAGCCCCTAAAATCGAAATGGTCTTTCTTAAAAGATATGGTTGACTTTTATAAGATACAATATATGACGTAATCTTATAAATTACGAAGATGCTCGAAAAGGCCAAGTACAATCAGTTTGGAAAATAGTTTACAAACCCTTAATACTGTACTTAATTCACATTTGTAGACCTTGCTAACAGTCGTTCCTTTTGAAATAAATGTATTGGACTATCAAATAAATTTGCTTCAAGCATGCAAGATCGAATTCAACAAGTCAATGGAGATACTGGCAATATCACGCTTGCCTCATGGTAATATTACTCGCATGATCTAAAAGTTCTCAAATCCTTCTTTTAAACAAATTCTTAAGAAACCAAATAATACAGTCCTATTTCCGTGTCAAAAATCGACGATATTTTCCAGAGATATCTTAGAAAAATAAGATCAAACCGCATTTAAAGGCACGATGAGGCAGACGCGTGATCTGTTTTGTATGTTTCTGATATTGGAGAATAAAACCCATGCAGACTATTTGAGCAATTTTTATTACCCATTATGATTACGGGTGAAATCCAACATTTTAGGTTACATAAATCCTATTATGAAATTTTTAATGCTACTGTGTTTTGTTCTATATTCATGTTTGGAATAACCGTAATTTGCATTCATTTAAAGCCGCGTTGCGGATATCGATCCTAAGTTGAAATGTTAATAACATAGTTCCTCTCTGATAGTAGTCTTCGTAATTTTCCAATTTTTTAAAAAAAAATTTATTCTCAAACAATATCATTCTTGTTTTGGGATTATTATTATTATTATTATTATTATTATTATTATTATTATTTACGACAATTGTTCTTCAAATGCTAAGAAATTATTTAAGGTACCCTCGACAGTTTAGATAATGTATTGCCTGTGAAAGCCTTGGAACAAGTAGAAATCTGGGAAACAGCGATGCATGCGCATTCTTGTTGCCAATCCTGACACCGGAAAACCAACTTAAAGCCGCAAAGAATGCAAATAAAATTTTTACGTAATACAGGAGACCGCTCCGGTGGCCTAGTGGTTAGAGCGTCCGCGTCAGATGCGGAAAATCGTGGGTTCGATCCCCGGCCGAGTCATACCAAAGACTTATAAAAATGGTACTAACAGCTGCCTCGCTTGGCGCTCAGCATAAAGAGGTTAATGTTAGGACTGATCGGCCTGGTGTCAGGATGGTGTGACTGGGTAGCACATCATGCTACATGTCTGCGGAATGATGCCCCAGTGCTAGACATCACTATACTATAAACTGCCACACTGCAGACATCGTAGCGATATGACTGAAAAATTGTTAAAGCTACCTTAAAAATCCAGTTCACACACACACACACACACAGACATGTAATACAGGAACATTGCGCCGAAGTAAGAATTACGTTGATACAATGTTCCTGAAGCATGCAAGATTTTTGTTCACCATGTACTCTTCACATGTAATGTACTTCTAGGAGACAAGAGAGAACCGAGGTGCTCCGCAAGCCATAACCGTTAAACAAAGTATAAAACGTAAACGAGAAAATAGACTAAACATATCTTGGTCGGCATCAAACCACGTGTTTATGGATGTATTTCGCGCGTAATTTGAGAGAAATCTTCTCGTTGTCTTTGTATATGCTGCGTCAGTTTTTCTCGTTAGTCACAGAGGAAGCCATATTTAACCAAACATAAAAACAAGCTTCGGCTGTTAGCCAAACTGGCAAAGTCACTTTAAAATTGTTTATATCAATCGATGGATGTCAAAATTTTCACTTCTAATGAACACACGCTTGTCTGTTTACATGAGCAATACACAACACTATTGATCTATACGTTGATATTTTACTTACCCTTTTGCTGGATTAATTGCCAATGTTCGTGGAGAAGGAATGTCAGCTAAAACTTTGGATCTTAAGGAATCTAAATGAAGAACAACTAGAGTGCCCAAAATAGTATGAACAGATTGGGTCGTGTAGTACAGCATGCGGTGTTTCACATCGATGGCTAACGACAAGAAATCTGCAAGATACAGGAAACAAAAATTAGAACCATATAAAATAGAAGTGAGATATTATTTCAGGTTTAAAATTATAAAACGTTTATCGAGAAGATTGACCACCAATGAATAATAATAGTTATAAATTGATCATTGAACAAAAACAAATTTGATATATGTTTGCTTTTACGTATTAATAAGAGTTTTGTCAATGGTTTGCTTCTAAACCTGCCAAATACTCTAGTCTTATTTTCCAACATTACTCAGGAATGGGTGAAATATAATTAAATTTAACTTATATCAAGAAACTCAAGCTATTTTAATATTTTTGCCTCACAGAGCTCACTAAAGGCATTGCAAAATTTATGAAGATATTTGATCATTTTACAAGCTAGCACTGAAACAATTTTAATCAACACAGACCTATTTCTAATTGAAAATTTTCCAATTGGAAGAAAAATTACATTGTCCGCTAGCTATGATCTGCTGAAAACTTCCTTTCGTACTGGCTCTACTAATCGTTCTATCTTCCAGATCTGTCCAGTATATCTACAAAAGTAAATACATCGTATATCTGGGGTCAGTTATAACTCGATATGAAGCATATGTACAATACGTTATCCAAAACTAATGTTACTCGGACACCGAAGGGGTATGACCACATTTTGACTAAAGCTGATAACGTTTCAAAATTTCTCCCATCAGTATACCATAAAATAGCGTGTACTATCTAAAATTAAAATTAAACGAATGTGTCGTCTGCTTTTTGGCGAGTAAATGTTCAAAGTGTTTAGGCACTAAGGAATTAGATTTTTACAGTGGTAGAATATAATATAAATTACATCATAATACAAGTTGCAGATATCGCAAAAATGGTTTGAGAAAAAAAACTTGCATGGAACATGCTCGAGGCAAGATTTATGTTTCTATGGCACACTTTTATTCGTGCACAATTAAATCATCAATGGTAAACGTGTTAATAGACAAAGAAAGTAACACTTTAAACATCTGAAAAGAGAAGTTGGAAGGTAAGCAATTTACAGCCTATCAAAGTATTTACCACCACTCTGTATGAAGCTGTAAAAAGAAAACAATGTCTAATGAGGTGTGGTATATGATGTTACTGCATGTTTAGTTGTTTTGTTTATTCTTTTCTCCTTTACTTTTGCTTGCGTTTTATACATTTCAGGAATGCAGCAGTTGCGGCTACGTTTTGTACAGTTGGTTTGGCAACGATGGTGAAGGCACGACCTCCAGTCTAACTCCGTAAATGAAACGCCAAAACTCTAACGAGTAAAATAAAATGTATGACATGCAAATAGGCAAGAAAATCGTTACTTGCAGAAACAGGAAAAACACAAACATGATATACAAGGGCTGGATATGAAACCTTTTATGGAAAAAAGCTTAACAAAATTAGACAGACGATTATCAACAGAAGAGACATACATGCAACAGGCAAACGATGTAACATTGCTAAGAGAAACAATAGTTCGACATTATCAATGTATAATATCAAGTTTTAGTACATTTTTCATTTTGCAGCAGATTCATCAAAAGCGCTTAAAATTTATGTTGTCCATCCATAAAATGGAGAGATTTATGGGAAATGAATTAAAGTCGGGGCAAATGGAAGACGAAGAACGAAAATACATTTTGAAAAAGAAAGAGACACTTTTAATATAAACAATTCTAATGCATGTTGGTATTGGCAATATCATTGACAAACTGGAGTTATCCCCAAAACCAACTAGAGTCATTCCCGAAACCATGTGAATGACCTGAAAATTAAACAGCAGGTCTGAGACAAAGGCCAAAAATCGAACACTATGCCTATAGTATACGTCCAAAGCATGTCAAACACATAACCTACAAACAAATCCTACCTGATTTAAATGTAGACGTTGCGTATTTTAAATGTCTCTTACAGCGTTTGCTTGAGTCTGTTGAAATGTCCATGGATTGCTGCTGGATAAATTACTGCCTTAGGTAATATGGTTTGCTTTTTGCTATTTACAAAACCATATTTTTGGAATTTGTGCAATTTAATATGTTTTGCTAAAGGTCTATAACGTTTCATAATTCATGTTGTGTTATACTGATTAAAAAGTTAATTCTTTTACAGTTTTAAGTGTATAGCATGTTAGCGATCATGCTAGGTAAAATAACTGTATTTCTTCTGAATTTGTGCAGATACAGTACGTAGCTTTGTACAGCATATATAGCAAAGCCGTTTAAGATCTTACAAATTATCTATTCTTGTTGTACTAGGTATTAACAGAAGTTATCACACATTTTTCTTCACTTTTCTGGGATTTTTTGGTTTATCAGTCATCGATTTGTTCCTTAACTATACATATTTCAACCGCTCCGGTGGCCTAAGTGGTTAGAGCATCCGCCTTGGATACTGGAGGTTGCTGGTTTGAACCCCGGCCGAGTCATTCCTAAAACTTGTAAAAATTGTACTAGCAGCTGCCTCGCTTGGCGCTCAGCGTCAAGAGGTTAGAGTTAGGACTGGTCGGCCTGGTGTCAGGATTATGTGACTGGGTGGGACATCATGTTATATGTCTGCGGAATGATGCCCCAGTGCTAGACATCACTATAAACTGCCACACTGCAGACATCGTAGCTATATGACTGAAACATTGTTGGAGCTACGCTAAAAATCCAAATCACACATCACACCAGACGTATTTCAATATATATTTAGCTACCATCTTTAAGATAAATAAAAAAAATAAATAAATAAATATATTAAATATTGGTATAAAATTTAGCACAATCTCAGCCTGGTAAGTGGGTGTTAGTCTCACTGAATATTATAGATTTCAGCAACATAAATTGGTGCTCACAACCACCAATGTGAACACCTGAAGAGGTGGGCTCACCAAAATAAATTAAAACTGTCCCTCCTAATCATAGAAATTTTGTACGGTTAGGGATGTGGCCTAAGTGATCTATGTAACTCGAATCAAATGCCCTATTATTTAATAAAACGATTATGTCATATTTAAAAAATAAAAAAAAAAAAAAAAAAAATTAAACTTACTCATTCTCTCAGACAATATATGCAATTAAGATTTAAACTGATTTTTAAATAAACCATTACCTGTGCGGGGGATCATATTGATGGTGTATGTAAATTTGCATATAATATAATGGGACTATAAATAATTGTAATCTTTATAGGTTACTGTATTTGTATGGGACAATATCAACGAGTTTGTCTGAACAATTCTGCACGACCTTGCGGAGTTTAGTATTTTTCAGATGAACAAAAAACGAGTTCATACTTTCCCATACAAATGCAATAACCTTTTCATTATATGTTCATTTTGTTTAAGGCTTAATAATAAATTCCAAGAAACAATGTAATTGAACTTCTGCTTTATTCCAAACTAAATTCACAGCATTAGATTCATCAATGCAAAGTAACACTGTTCATGCACACATTGCTCCGCCCAGCGACCTTTAGCTTAGTCGCGCGTTCTACATCAGTTTTGAAAGAATTGTCGTTTTTGACTCCTTAAAATTGCAATTTAGAGTCATATTATGAATGAATGCGCACGGATTTTGTTTCTGTGTTGATCCAACTCAATTTTGCTTTTCTGATTATGAGAGGTTGTTTTAATGGGTCAATTCAATTTAGTAAGGTGATTGGATTTCAGCTGGAAATGTGGGCTACTCGAAATTCCAGTACAGCTTCTGTGTGTATCAGGTTTTGCAAGACATGTCGGTCGGTTTTGAAGAACTAAGAAAGTACAATTTGAAGAAATTCAAGATGCATAAATGTAAGTATATTCATTACCATTCTTTTTACCATCTAAAGTAAACATGATTATGCCCTGTCACTAGCATCTCGCTGTTGGAGCGACTCCAGCTATGACTCGTGTCATGCAGTGTGTCTTCTGCCACTAGCCTAACATTTATGACAATGGTTACACGGGGAAAATTGAAAAGCAGCTTTGTGTGACACTCCATTTACCCAGCGGAATTACTACTTTTTGTCGTCTTGGATTATTGGCACTGAGGCTCTTAGTTTCCTACCAAAACCTTCAGTTTAAGTTTTTCTCGAATCTAGTATTTTGACAGACTTGTAAAATGGTACGTCTCTGATAGATAGGTGATAGCCCTTGGCATCAATATGCTTTTCTATGCCACATTTTTTTCAGACCCTAGGGAGCACTCGACAAAATGTTAACTATTTTTTTGCGGAAAGATAAGAATATTCTCCTAAATAACTTTTTCAATGATCAGAACAGTAGTTTCAATTACTACGTCTATCCCGTTTGTTGTTGACAATGCGAATATCACGTTCATTCGTATGCTTCTTTGAAAGTTTCGTGTCTGACTCAGTGAACTTGTCCACATCGTTATCTTTATTATCTATACTTTCAAATGGACGAAACAGCTGCTTTAGTTCATTCACAAACAAATTTAATCAATCAATACCTAAAACGTCTATTGCACGAGTGTACATGGTTTGTTTAGTACCTAATACACTATACTATCTATAGGCACACGTGTCTTGAACGTGTGTGCATATGAAGGTGTTCAGTGTCGTAAAATACTGCACGATTCTGACAATGTAAAGTTAACGGAGACATAAATGAGCATATAATGATGCTTTCAAACAACGATATCGATGTGACTTTGACCTTTCCAAAGGGAAGAGGGAGGTTATGGGTAAACGGATGTTAAAGGTCACAGATTAATGATTCGACAATTAAAATACGATTCTTATTCTTAGCAGAGTTTTCAAGGGGAAGAGGAATGGGACGAGTTGAGTTACTTGGATAGAGCAATGCTTGCTGGTTCTATAGCGCCAGCATAATGGCTCTCCCTCGCAGGCTTTGAGACTCATCACCAGACAAGCAAAACTGATTTAACTTTAAAATAAAATAAAATGGCCTTCATCTTGTCTAAGGGGCAGAGGATAAGTAAGACATGTGGATGGGTAGTGCTTTCTGAATCCACCACCCAGTAATGATATCTATACCTTCTTGATGTTTAGGACGTGTGACTGTATAGAAAAACATTAACCAAAACCTTAAGCATTGATGACTCCGCTGGTGTCGACATCACAGTTGGTGACACCTATTTATCACATTCCATGTCAGTATGGATAGCAATTTTCTAGGTGGAATGCCATTGCGAAAAATCCATATCTTACTTCACACGTGACCTTTTGTCAGAATCGGAGATCACATATTTGCTTCTTTGAAAGTATCGTTTTGACTCAGTGAACTCGTACACATCGTTAACTTTATCATCTGTACATTCAAATGGACGAAACAGCTGCTTTAGTTCATTGACGATTTAATTCAATTTAATTTAATCAACCTAAACCTAAAGTGCCTACTACACGAGTGTACATGGTTTGTTTACAAAGTAGTTAATACATTATACTATCTTTAGGCACACGTGTCGCGCACGCGCCTGCTATATGAAGTTATTCAGTATTGTAAAATGCTGCACAATTCTGACAATGTAAAGGTAACGGAGACAAAAATGAGCATATAATAATATGCGTCTGTGTAGCAGTTACAGACATTGGAAACTTACATTTTTGTTAGCAGAGGACATTGGCGCTGTCTGCGTACTCTCAGAGCAAAGCAGCTTAGCTAATTGTTTTCATTGTCTGTTTTATCTAGTAATTTTGGAGTGGTGTACATATAGAGAAATATGGAACGGGGAATTCTCTATATGTATCAATCTATCCATTTATATTTTGCGTGTGGATGGGACAAGCTCGAGGAAAGCTCTGTAGTTAGCATTGGATTTCACTGTGACCCTGAAATCTATGTATGTTAACTACTGCTACACTGACGAATTTTTTCTCAATCTTGCAGCAAGTACCATTTTTTCATATTTCTCTAAACTGTCGGTATAATTTATTATTATTAGTAGTAGTAGTAGTAGTTGTAGTAGTAGTAGTATTTGGTTTGCTTGTAGGTATGCAAAGATATTTTTTCCCAGTGCCATGGATGTTCTGCATGCCTGTTTCATATCTTTACAAGAATTTCTTCATACAAGGATACAAGGATACATACATACATATATATATATATATATATATATATATATATATATATATATATATATATATATATATATATATATATATATATATGCTATTGAGTAAATTAGGCCAAAAATGACATCAAAACACCAAAACATCATATCTTGTATTGTTTCGGTAGCTCT
>JAECUM010052578.1:0-14954 GCA_016617855.1 Megalonaias nervosa
TTGTGTGTGTGTGTGTGTGTGTGTGTGTGTATGCAAAATGTAGATATAACCAAAAACATATGCTTGCACGAAATCTGCCCATTGTGCACGTGACTGACCTAGCACTGTCATAAAGTGGACCATTTATGCGTGTAAGTACGGAACCGTATAATTGCGTACAGCTGTGATGCTGAGTATTAATTCTCTTGAGGGTCTTAGTACTGTAAAATGTCAAAACTTAATCAAATGATCTCTCGTGCCACTTAAACATATATTTGGGGCCAATACTTGTTCCTAAGTAAGTAAAAGTCGACATTAAATTTTACATTAAACAGTGATTCGGGTACGATTGCATAGGCTCAAGTGGTTATATCCTGCTGAATGATCACCAAGTTCCATTATCAAGCTCCCTGTCTTATTTGATGAAATATAAACCAGATGTAAATATGACAAGATGATATAATAAATGCTTCTGTTGATACATCCGTCCAAGAAAAGAAAATGGATGATGGTAGTAGGTATTACGTTTCATTTTCAGTTAGGGAAAGATGAGTCATTCCACTATGTATGTATGTATGTATGTATGTATGTATGTATGTATGTATGTATGTATGTATGTATGTATGTGTGTATGTATGTATGCATGTATGTATGTATATGTATATGTATGTATGTATGTATGTATGTATGTATGTATGTATGTATGTATGTATGTATGTATGCATGTATGTATATGTATATGTATATGCATGTATGTGTGTGTATGTATGTATGTATATGTATATGTATGTATGTATGTATGTATGTATGTATGTATGTATGTGCATGCATGTATTGCCTCTTGCCTGTAAATTTGTTTAAAACTTATGAAAGATACAGCACAAATAGTGCTAAATTTGAATTCTAAATAAATAAAAATAGTTATTACAAAATTGCATTTCATTACCCATCTTTAAATTTTGATTCGTCAGATACCTGATCTAGTGCCATATTAACGAACTCTTGAAAAGTCAATTTCTGCTATTTAAAAGTGTCAGAAATTAACTCTCCGGTTCAAGTAGTGGTGTGGGGCGGCATCCAGTATTCGCCCTGGTACAGTGCATCATCTTTTCGCATGTAGATTTACGTGAAAGAAAAAAATCTTCTCTGGAACAATACCCTAATAAATCTCAGTGTTATCTCAATCATCAGTTAATGGTGGCCACCATGACAGGCAGAATTCCGGTACCTAACCATACGAATCTTATTCTTTGCCCTCTTTATCCGGTGCCGCTAATACAAAGACGTCAACCAATATACCCATTAATCAGACACGCCAACTCCTACAGATTTCTGCATGATATAAATCGTATTGAGAATAATAGATATACGAGGGTATAGGTTCGTATACATAAAATTACGTACAATTCCATCCAAAATGTCAAGTAAAAACTAAACAGTTTATAAACGCAATCAAAAGATTGAATACTTTCCTTCACAGTACGAATTTTAACTTGCAAAACTGTTGAACCTGGTGCAGATACACCAGAGAGAGAGAGAGAGAGAGAGAGAGAGAGAGAGAGAGAGAGAGAGAGAGAGAGAGAGAGAGAGTGGTTGGTTGGGGTAAATTGCCTCTTTTGTCCCTATATTGTATCATCTACGAATTCATGCAAAATGTTACATGGTGCAGTCACACCTTAATACAACCTTGTAACCGATCTACCGTCATAGCATTTTTGATGAACATAAGTTCAATGGAAAATGACTAATTAGAAATAAAAAGCAATCGGGACTATTGTATTGAATGGAAAATAACTAATTAGAAATAGAAAGCAATCATGATTATTGTGTTGAATGGAAAATTACTAATTAGAAATAGAAAGCAATTGTAACTATTGTCCAGATGTTAATATCTTACGGTATACTTTTGAATGTTTAGTGTATTTATTACAGTGATGTTGAGTGGTATATATTTAAGTGCATGCAACTGGCATATCAACGTCAGTACTATGATAATAGGGAGTTCAGATTTCATTACTAATATAGGTCACATCCTTCTACCACCGATCACTTTGTCCTCATATCACTCGCATATACCTACATGCCAATGTTACTCACAGGTTCTCCTGTATGACGAAGATTATGTGGGATAGAATTCTGTGACCTAGAACAGTAATCAACAAAACCGCTATTATCATACTACTCAATTGTTTGATTGCGAAATCATACGAGTAATGATTATAGAAAAAAACATATGTGCACATATGCAAGCATTTAGTCGATTTTGACTGCACTACCCCCGGTTCTGTGTCTGTGTTTGGAGTTGTTGGTAGTTTTCCATTTGCACCAAAATGATTTCAAACTCAGTCATGCGAATTATATTATCGTCAATATCCATCTGGTAGAGTTTATTAGCTTTTTTAAAACTAGATTGTGCCTTCGCGAGAAGTTCTAGATAAACAAGTATTCGCAAATGCAGTCGTGACGAGACTAATTTACCAGCGCCGCCAGTCCCACCAGTTACTACTGAGATGGTTCCAGCAACAATTCCGATTGGTGTACCTATAATAGTTGCCGCAGTCGAGATTCTAGCCACGCCTAAACCAACGTCGATTCCACAAATAGTACCGGTATCTACAACAAGACATCCGCTTGTATTTCACGGTTAGCGCCGATCTCTTAACGATTTAATCTCGTGGCTGTTGTTCCACTTCTATTATTTTCTCGTGACCGCCACAGTGAGGGTATATTGCAGTACTTCCGTTGATAATGTGATCGCATAGTATAATTGCACGAAAATCTTGCCTATATTAGCTGTAGCACTCACATGCACTTCGAACCAATTACTCTTTGTTTTGCTTGTAAAAGTGCCCTACAATTATAGAAAATATATGCCTGAGGAATATTTAAATCTCCGGCGATTATGCATTCTGGGGGCCTGGTATTACGTTCGTATGGAATCATAATGATTATACCTTTGAATGAAATGATCGTTCTCGTCTTTTCGAAACACTCTTAAAAGTCGAAATTTTTCTATTTTTGGTCGAGTTGGTTTGGCATAATTAACCGGGAATGCAGCTGGGGTGGATTTGTCAGTGAATTCTACTACATCGTTGTTGAAACAATCCTTGCAAGTTTTCATGAATGTCTTTGAATACCGTGACAGAGCATTTTCACGTGTTAATTCTATAACACCAAGCTGGCCTTGAGTCGGTATTGATACATCAGGGTGGTCCCAACTGTCAGTTTCTAGTTGGCTCTTAACACAATTATATTTTATTATATACGAGGGTTTCATAACACCACTCTGGCGCAGATATCGTCGACAAATGGAACAAATTTACGATGAGTTTTAGCATCTGCTGTCAACCGGTCTAACACCACGTCTGCAAATTGCACAACCTTTATCACCACGATCAGAATCTATCACTTAAATGTAATGATAAATCTAATCTTTAACACAAGCACTAAAGGACGGTTACGAAGTCGTATTGATAGATGTGGAATTCTTCAAACTGAAAATCATTTCTGACAACTAATAATATTGATATCAAATATGTGAAAGATTCCGCAATATTGTCGGGATTGTTGTGTTATTCGTTGACAAAGTTGATAATTTACCAAATATGTTAATCAAATTCACCAATAGTAATAAACGCATACGATACATAAAACGACACAGACCGGTGTACTGTTAAGACGTGAGATTTAGGTTTATCAACGACATTCATATTAGCAAAAACACTTGGACCATTTGTTGTTATATTATCAGTTTTCCCCCTCCTTCGTTTGTCGGCAGTGTTTGGTGTGGTGGCAAAGGTACATCTGCTATATATTCTTCCACGCATTGTTTTGTTATAGCATCGACATCGTCAACTCAGTCTTTGATAAGTGCAATAAACATACTAGAGGCATTGATTCTTTCAAATAGGTTCTTTGCAACATCGCATCACAACCTCAAACTAATATCTTGAATGTCCATTTTAAGTTTTCCAGTTTGATTTTCAAAAATTAGAAGCTTGCCCGGGTCAGCACCTGGCTGGTACACTCAGCCAAATCAGATCTGGTGGCAAACCTGGCCAGATCATTATAAAATCAATAAACATTTGCGGGTTGGTTAACGCTCAAGTGCACGCAACGCTTTAACAACAAGACATCCCCACGTGGGGCCGTCCAGACTAGTGTACGACGGAAGAGTTGAATAAAACGATGGTGATCTGCCGCCCTAGGTTAAATAATGAACTTCAGGTCCATAAGAGCCAAAATATAAAATATGCTTGGATTTTACCACGTGTACTACCAAATTAATTCTAGGCCCCGTTGTTAAATACAGGATGATGATGCCAGTTTCCCATTTGCGGAAAATCATAGATGCAAATTCATCTCGTATAAAACACATCGGAAATGCCTGACAGACTTTGTCATCGCGGGTAGATCAAAATTAGTCAACAGCGATGCCACAACCGAAGACCCTTTCTGCTATTTAACCTTTGAAACCCAGGCATGGTTACTCGGATACCTTTCCCTTTTTCTTGTTTGCAAGACGTTATGCGTCATCCACTCGCCTTTTCAGAGACATTACGGATGCAGTTCTGACAGCCCCCTAATGCAGCCGCTTTTAGAACCGCTTGAGTCGCAGCTGCTGACAACGCTGTAATGTCCGCGAGGAATGGAAATATTCCCATTCGGTCTTTTGCATTTGTGCCACCTCTGACTTTTACTGCTTTAATATCAGCATGGTGTTTTTCTTTTTCGTTTGGCCGTACGAAGCTGATCAAATCGTGTCTGGGTCAACCACAAGGGAAAAATTCCAGTTGACTTTGCTCGATAAAGCTTTAATGTAACCTCGCAATCGGCAGCGCAGCGGTGAAGTTAGAAGGGATCCTTATTGCAGATCAGTCCCGTAAGGCGATGGATGCAGGAGAGAGGCCATTGTAGGCCTCTTCAGGGATAAATCAACCCAAACCTACTACAGATGTTGAATCTGGAATGACCGCAAACAGTCAGCTTGTAATGCAGTCATGCTGGACAAGTGAATTCGAAAACTCTCACTGGAGTTTATGATGAAATTTGTCATATATGTACAAACGGAACTGCTCTTTGAATTTTGTAATGACCTTTTGGTAATTATTTTCTAATAGAAGTGTATCACTCAAGTATCTTGTACAATTTTATTTTGTTTATCTAATTGATTAAATTGTTATATTTTACATACGGGTCTCGTGTTGTTCTATTCTATATCTCTATTTCAGCCATTAATTTCATATTTTATTTTACTATCCACTCGAATCCGGCCAATAACACAATGGTCGATCATCCTCTAGATAACGGTAGAAACCAATACCACCACGACGTAACAGTGTCAACCAGCCATTATGATATGGAAGATACATGGGCGTGGGAGTAATCGATATACGATCACCTCAGTCGGAACAAAACCAAATATAACATCACCCTGCAACGCTTGCGTTGAGGAGGCTGAAGCTTCATAACGTCACAGGTCAGATTAACCTGAATCGTGGTAGTGATCTTGACAATGTCTGGCATAATAGTGTAACTGGTACCTTCGGGTCCTGCACGCAGAATTCGTTGGAACTATGGAATCTTATTAATATCTTCAGGCTAACCAAAACTGTCCTCAGAGATGACTGTGCAATATCAATATTGGAGATTCAATCGATTTTAGAACCTTGCCTGGTTTAGACGGAAATCCGCCGCCGAATCTCTTCATTGATTGATTCAATCTTGAACATGCCCGAAGAAAAAAAGTTCAGCAGCGTTTCAGATGGTGCCGCTGTCTGACCAAAACACAAGCGAGTTATTTTCGGGGAAGGCTCCGAATGGCCGCGATTGAATATTATTATAAACGCGTAACGATGCAATAAGATCTCGAGTGCGTGACCCCTCCCCCCTCCCGCGGTGATTGGCGTAGAAATAATCACATCAGATTCTCGATTTGTGGATGAAATCGTGATGGTCGAGGTAACACTCTGAATTGTGTTTGCAACAACACGCTGTAATGCTGCATTAATTTCGCGTAAAACAGGAAGTGTATCGAAACTCAGTCGTATACATCGATGTCTTCAACAACTTCATTCATCAACTCGCGAAACGTCTCTAGGTCCATGATGTCATTGGTGAGCAGCCCCTGACAAATCAAGTTTGACTTGCCATAAACTGACGACTGCGAGGGATGTAATCTGATCTGTTTGGGGCACGAATTGAATTTTAATTAGGACTCACGCGGTTTACGGTTAGAGACAGAGAAGGGTGCAATGTTAACGCAAGGTCAATAGCAGTAAATGTGGATAGTTTGGGGCAAACCAGGGAAACTTATAGGAAGTCGTGGGCCATTTGAAAAAGGTGTCATAAAATTATATTTTCTAGAATAGTTTTTAATAGAGACGGACTAGAGAACATTATTCTAACTTCGATGTGAGTTATAAAATTATTTGGCAGTTAAAAAAGTAATCATGATTGGCTAAACTAAACGAAGGCGTTTATGTTCACTGACGGAAATCAGGCTTGTCAAATAATCTCCCTCGCAATATTAGTCAGTCCAAGTTATCGGAAGAGAAAGAAAGTCTGAGGGGCTCCGAGATCAGTAGAAAGTATTCTTCTTCATAAATAAATCGTCCAAGGGACAAGGAGGTATGAAAATTGGAGAGACCTGGATCCAGAAGAGAGAGAGAGAGAGAGAGAGAGAGAGAGAGAGAGAGAGAGAGAGAGAGAGAGAGAGAAGCAGGCAATTTTCTGATGATAAAAGAGTGATGGCTCGGGAAGGCAAGGTTAGCCTCAATTACATATAATGAGTCCATTGATGTAAGTGTGTAATTATTTGTGGAATCCATTCGTTTCAAATTCATACTTCAATTTTTCCTTGAGTTCAGAAATAATCATGCATGTCATATAATTCATGTATTGTAAGAATGTCATTCAATATTTCGTTATATGAATGAGCTAGGATTTATGTGTTTTGTATGTAATGTAGTGTAAGATTTCATGCATTTCGTCAGACACGAATTGTGAGGAGTAATTTATCTTTTTTTACAAACGATTTGTATCATAAAGATTTCATGTTTTGTATGAGGTATTCTGAGGATTGTTCTTTCCATGTCTGGACATGTATGTCATTGAATCGTAATTAGCAAAGTAACGTAGTTACCACAAGGAGTGAAGCCCATTAATTTGTGTGTAATTAAAGTTTAAATTCTCTTCAACCGAGAATCTAGTATATGGGCCGACTGGCATAGTTCAGTTGGTAAATTTATAGCGGAGTAGTAATAGTATCTGAGAGGTTTAATTATGTTGAGGTCTCAGTTGGAATGCGAGAGCAGCAAGACATAGATTCATGTTAATAGGGTTGTGAGTGTATATTAGGCTGCGAAATGACCATAGCTAGTTCTGTTGAATTTCGATAGATGATATCTGACGCAGAAGAGTGGGGATGTTTGATCCCAGGAGAAGAAAAACCTGACACGTATTTAGATTGGGTATTATTTTTTGTATTGGGTACTATTTTTTTTTATTTGAAGGGCAAAATAGCTCCACATCTGACTTTCACAGTGCAAAGAGTACAGTCTGCAACCAACAGTTTGATGACCCGAAGAATCTAGTAGAGAGAGAGAGAGAGAGACAGACAGAGACAGAGACAGGGACAGAGACAGACAGACAGGCAGAGAAGGAAAGAAGTACTAAAACGCCGACCGATCACAAGCAGTGATTTGGAGAGGGCCGGAAGCACCAGGTGATGCTGACATGCTGACAGTTTGAGTTGGATCATTCACTCGATCATATGATGAAATTTGTTCTATCAGTAAAATAGAACAGCTAATTGAAATTCGCATAATTTTTAAACTCTATTTTTGAGAGAAAGTGAATCATTCACATGTCATGTTTGATCCATTTTGTTTAGATAAGGATTAAATTATTATATCTTGCATACTGGGTCTCGAGTTATTATATGATATATCTCTGCTCAGATCTATGCTATTCCATCCCTTAATTTCATATTTTATTTTATTGTTTACTTGATCTGGGCAATAACACCGTGGTGGATCATCTCATAGATAACGTTTACCAAAACACTATAAGGAGTCGGGGTTGGAACACACATCTTCACCACCTCCGGACATGCGTCAATGCTGAGAAATATCATTAACATGTTACAGTTGTCCCAAAGCACTTTCGGTACGTGTGCAATATAGACAACGTCTGAAATTTTTTATCGACCTCGGGAAAATGATCTCGCAGGATGTCTTGGTCTTTAAGCATGACATATTTTTAAACGATACAATTACATTCATTCCCATCAAGATCGTCAATGGTAGGAGCTTCATCAATTGTGGAAAGATACCAACAGTGGAAATTTTGCTTCTTGGCGACAAACTGAAGCGCTACCGTAAAATCTCAGAGTGCACCATAACACGGTTGATGGTCCGCTGACGTAATTATGTAAACCTGTTCCATGTTAACCATCTCAAAATAATATTCAACAACAGTTGGGTTTTCTCTGATCCAGCCGCACAAATTTACATGCGAACTGAGTATGGAGGCAAATCACCATGCTTGAGTAGTTTGGGCTTTGTCTGCTGAGCAAATAGCGGCAAATGGCGACGAAGTTTTTCTTTCGTGATGCCATGTTGGATATCGCCTGCTGTATAACATAATAATGTTTTCATACTGTCTGCAATGCCACATGAAAACTCATACAGCAAATCCAACGCGGGTTAAAACATGCAATGGTAAAGCTGTGATTACTGAACTTTCGTTTCAACTTAGAGCAGTGAACTTCACGACTGTGTGAACCACTGCTAAAGGCCACCGTGGTTTTAAAACGTCGGCAATAATGTCGCTTTAATGAAGCTACCGAAAACACCATGGAACAAATACTCTAGTGAGAAGCATATTCATGTATACAAATATAGCAGGCCTGGAACATGGGTGGATATACAACTTGATTCTAACAACCAACCGAAACACGGAGAACCACCTATAAACCACAGTCGATGTTACCGACATGGTTTTGCTTATAAAGCATCAAGTCACATCGGTGCGTGTCAACGTGCAGATGTATATCTCATTCATTACTTGAACGCGATCATTCCTACACTTGGAGAAGTTAGGAGGACAACGTCGAATCACTGACTTGATATGATCAATGGATGTATTTAAAATCTCGGACCGGATTGATAATCTGCGGGAGCCTCCCACCTTACCATATTGGTACTTGTGGATGAACGAGCGGCAGACCTCCTAACTGAGCATTTGCATAGAAGGAATTGCAAGTTGTTTCCGCGGATACGGAATTACCGTAATTTTTTTTTGCTGTGATCTGGTCGTTCCCGTACAAATAAGCAGTGATACCGTCTGGAAATACCCACCGTTTGGTGACACGCGAAAACAAACACCTATCCGATGTTTCTTTGACCAGATAAGATATGCCATTGGTGCGAATTCACGTAGCTCGCAAAGACATTTCATAATGTCGTGCAGAAGAAACATTTTTTACAATCACGCCTTTTCCTTCTTGATGTTTTTACAAGATCCTTCGGATCTGTCGAGGAGACCAGAGCTAACAAGAACTGAATACATTTTGGGGCGCAGTTCAATATATTATTCTATAGGTTTACCCGAGCACTCATCTTTGAACTTATTAAAATTGTTTTCATTAATAGTTTTTACTAAACAGTGGACGTGTCACGTATATGTAATTCAATTACTTGTGTGTTAGTTTTAAATTTTTAATTTATTTTTATTTCATTACATGTTATTGTAATGATAACTTTATTCACTTGACTTGACATTTTTCCGGAAAATTCAGTTCAGTTCTGTTTTGACCTGGTAAATAACCAATATTGCTACATTGTATTTTTAGCTGACCTAGTTCCGGACCTTGATTCAGAACTGCTAAACAACTTTTGTTTATTTCTTTCCTAGAGTGAAAATCATTGGTCGTAATCAAAGTCATATTTGGCCTGCATGTCATTTCTATGAAAATAATTTTTTAAAATTTTTATTCAATCTTATAGATTCGTTCAGTAATATCAAATTTATCCATGGCGTACGTGACAGCCGACCTGTGGTGTTACTACGCCGTTCGAACTAAGTGACCACGTGACCCCATCATGTGATCTAAAATTGCGGGTTAAAACTGATGTTTTATAGTGATTTCAGTCAGTCGTAATTCATAGCTTCGGGCTCAAAGGTATTCCTTTTGTTGCCAGTTTGAATTGAGTTTGTATTTAAAATAATTTATTTTCCATGGAGACTTTATCTAGTGCTCATCAGACGTCTTGGACAAAGACATTTACTGAAAATTATTCGGAATTCTAAAGCCGGAATATTATTCTTGTTGAAGCAACAAGGAACTGTTGACAAGACAACACAAAAAGGTTATAGAGTACGTCATCGCCTTCCATCTTGGAACTTCATTGGGATTCGAACTTTGATTCATTTAGAACTTTTTAGTGATAGGACTTATATTTTTAATTATTGGATTAATGTTTGGATTTGATTGATAAACCGTAAGTCCTTTTTCATATTTTTACCTTGTTTTTTCTAGGGAAATAAATTATTTTGTTAAATTTACAAAGCTTGTTTACTTCACTCTTTTCTTTGTTGCTTTTATACGAGCCTAGACACGTAACAGACGATATTCCGGACACTCGTTGTATCACACTTATTTACCAGCGACGCCAAACCAATTTCCATGTACAACTCATTGGTGGAATGCATAATAAATGACTTGATGTCAGGGTATAGCATCTTGATGTTGTCACATTACCGCGGTAAGATCATGTCACAATAAAAATTGTACATGAGCTGTTTGTTCAGCACTGACGTGTCAGCTGAAATAGGCCTTATAAGCTTCAGCTTCAATCTTTTTTTACTGTGTACAGGAATGTGTCCATCATTGAAACTCTTTCGGAACTCAAATGACGGGTCAGCAAAACTTGTCTTGTTCACTGTCTCCGTCAAGGTCGACGGCAATACGTCTCCGAAGATTCTTCGAAGAATTGCTGAACACAGCATTGTTCATGAGTTTGAAAAATTTTCTCAAACTCAGTCGTGGACTTCGCATACCCAATCGCAGAGATGATTGCAAATTATGTATGTGAACTACATAGCTCTTTTTAATTCCCAGGTTTGGTAGTAGCTTAGTACGTTCTGTATTCTTGCGTCCATTTTTTATACGTAAATCATTCATCACATAACTTTTCTAGTGGTATAATATAACCTTACAGTACTGTTGTACCTTTAAACCAAAATAAATCATCAGCATCATCATCCTGCGTTCAGTATCATTTGTTATCTCATGCGAATACGGATATAATCACCCGCGGAACACAAACATCGCCTTGGATGTTTTACGGTAATCATTGTGGTTGTCGTGATGCTCCCTGGATACTCCAGGTCGACTTCACAAAAGTATCCGATATCACGAATGTTTACACTCTCATTATTGACCTACTGAAACCCACCAACAGATATAGGCTGCATCATTGACCACCCATAAAAATATTTTGCTGTCAAGACACATGATGTATCTGTTTGGGATAGCGGTGTCACATGGGTTGTTGGCGCGCTCTTAGCGGGTGATTTGACATGGAAACACAGATACAAATACCACGTTCAATACACAGATGCTTACCTATGTTGACGATCAGTTCCAACTCAACCTTGGTTTTTTACAGCATCGCATCCCAAGCCATTCCCTGTGACGAAAAGTAGTGCGCAGGATCGAGCTTGTACGCATGTACTGACTGTGTCACAAAATGTCTCGAAGACATCTGCAAGCAGAAACATATTAGTGCACAAATACAGATAACTATAGTCGCAGATGTTTGATATTATTTATCGTCGCTGGCCGAACTACCGTCAGGAGACAAAGATGAATGGAATGTCTCTATCAACGGTAATTGGAACTAGGTAAAAGTTTCCATTCGCGTCTTTACATGGCTTGTATTCGACTGGAATAATTGCTCGAAAATCTTGTATCCCACCACGACGTTTATGTTACTCAGTTCAGGTACTTGTAATTGTCGTGCTTTTGTGGCAGCCTCAGTGGCAATGGTAAGTACAATGCGGCGATGACGTTTCTATTCATCACCAACTGCTTATGTAGGAATCTTGATATAATTTTGCGCTGCTAGTTCACTAAGCTGCTTTACAGTTAACCGTGGCTCCACTGGTGGAAGTCCTAACATTACAAGTAAATCAGCTTTTCTCCTACCGTTTGATATTTGTATCCCACGCGTTCGGGTGAGTTGTCTTAGTCGAATCATATTAGGCAAGCTTATATATAAAGGCAACCATTGTCTAAATTTCATATTTGTGTATATTGTATTTACATTAACAGGATCAGGAACCGCAGTCGCTTAAATCCTGGCTATTATTTCACTGACTCCCATGTCTGTTTCCTCAACGGGGCCAGGTTTGTCTGTAAACATATGTTCGATGAATCTTTTCCTGCGCGTAATATAATATTCGCCAACAGATCCGCATGACCGGCAAAACTGATTAAGCGACAATACCCAGACACTACATTTAATACATGGTCGAGCACCGAGATCCACATATAGCACAGCATATGTGATTTACAGTTTTCATAAAGGCATCTTATACCGTATAGTTCACGTTGTCCAAGGCATCCGCCTTTACTGTGATTTCATCCAAATGCCATTGAACTTACTATATATACGAAGGTTTATCTAACAGTATCATGTCTTCATGTACGGTAATCTGCAACACTATATGGGGATCTTGTAAATAGACACGCGTGCAGTCTGAATAAGCAGTAACAAGCAAATCAATAAACTTGTGCAAAACGTACCCTAATTCATTTTTGGTCCAAATAAGCTCAGATGATCCATTACTGAGGACTACACCAACCATCATGTTAGCAGCATCAAATAAAATAAGTGTAAAGTTTTGGATTCTTTTATATTTCAGTTTTTGTTTTTGCTTCGCTGGACCTGGAAAGGGCTTCATGAATCCTCGTCTTTGGGGAAACCATTATATTAAAACTGAAAGTGTTTTTCAAACTGCGATCTTCATTACCTTTAGTGACATGCCCAGTGTCTTGGTCGCTAAATTCACTCACAGGCGACTCGGATAACGTCAACGTTTTAGGTTTCCTTGCACAATATCAAGTAATGACTTTTCATGCTTTTTATTATATTCTATGCCTTATTTAAATCGCCGAATTTCCGATATAATTCCTAAGTTAATTAATGTATCAAGAAGTTTCGGTTACGTATTCGAAAATCATCCAACATCTATTGAACATCTTTCGAGGATTCATGAAGCCCTTTCCAGGTCCAGCGAAGCAAAAACGTTAGAAATACTCCATTGGTTAGGTAGTAAGATGCCAGCATTATATACGATCATAATCATATATATATATATATAGATATAGATATAGATATAGATATAGATATATATATATATATATATATATATATATATATATATATAAAGATATAGATATAGTTATATATATGTTGTTGTTGGTTGTTGCTATATATATATATATATATATATATATATATATATATATATATATATATATATATATATATATATATATATCGGTATTAATTTAATACTAAAGGAAACTTCTCCGCTCAGGATCTGCTTATACATCTGTATCTTTGAGATTATAGATATGCTACTGATAGTAAGCTGTTAAATACGGTGTTCTTACGATCGATTAAGTAAATGTTTGCAGTCCGTATCAATTACAGTGGCTTGAATGCAACCTCAGAAGAGCTCCTAGCGTGCGAAACGACATACCAGAATGCCCAGATGTGATTCAAGCACAATACATTTCAAGGATTTATGCGTGACTCGTACTTATAATTGATATCCAACATACATCATCAGACTTACTCTCATTTTTATGCATCAGCTTAGGTTATGGAGTCTCCTCAATTATTAAGACAACTATTAGGACAAGCACTGTATAATTTCGCTTTGAGACATGAGCCAACATTATACATTTCTTGATTAAGTCTGCTTTTCCTTTGAGAATTAAATGGCACACGAAGAACATAATTTAATACATCCATATACAAGAGCCATTTGCTATACATTAAGATGTAACGCAAAGACCTAACTAGTATTATTGATATTTAATATATTGTGTGCTTGATCTTTGTCAGCGATTGATGGTAGAGATTTTGTCTTCGTGACTAATTTTTATCATGATCATATGCAGTAAACAAGATGTTTACAAAAATGAAATTCAACGCCTGACCTAATTTACAAATTAGTTAATTTTTCCATTAGAAATTATCAGTGTTCCAAATCATTCTGTTGCATAATAGGTCAGGTGAAAGTATACCATAAATAGAGATTTTGTAAACAAAACCTTCATTTCTGTTGCAAGATCAGTCTGTGGAATCATTGTCCGTTGTGTTCACGTATAATTTGAGGGGAATCATTTATTTAAATTATTCACTGGAATTACAAAGTGCTTATAGGCTGTTTGGACTAAAACACTACCTCTGGATTATATGAGGACTCATTTAGAAATATTCTGCATTATTCAATTGTTGTACATCAAGACTATTGGTACATAAACATACTCAAGACTATTAGTATATTCAACACATTCAAGACTATTGGTACATCATCACATTCAAGACTATTGAAATTCATTCTGAAATTTCTTTACTTTTGGACTACGATAGAACATTTAGGATTATTTGGGATTTAATGCACAATACCATAAGTGTCTTTAATTTTCACGTTGTATTCTCGGGAAATAAATAATTTGTTGATTATACGAAGCTTGTTTTTTGTGCTTTCTCTGTTACTTAGTTTGTCTTGAAAAGCAAAACCAACACAGAGTCGAAACACTAGGCTATGCAAATATTAATCGTGTCGTATGATAATAGCAGTTTTGTTGATTTTTGATCCAAGTTACAGCCTTCGACCTCACATACTTTCCTTTTACAAGGACACATGTAGGTATGTGTGCGTGATATGTG
>JAECUM010052579.1:0-11008 GCA_016617855.1 Megalonaias nervosa
TTTTTTTTTTTTTTTTTTTTTTGCTGTTTTATTTTCATCTACAAAACATTGCCATTTGTCGCGAGTATCAGGTCAACATCTGGTGGAAGGTTTGTAAAACTAGTAATCATGTCCGACTAGTACCATTACTTTTAATATATGCAGTGTGATAATAAGTTGCTGAAGTTCAATAATTCATCCCAACTGGAATGAGGTTTAAATAGATTATGGTTACTTACGGGAACTGCTGTTGCAGGCTGGATTAAAAAAAACTTCAGGTTCTCAGGGTAAGCCTTCTTTTATTTCAGGAGTACCTATAAACAGTCTGACCACGCTGTGATTCGTGTAAATAGCTCATGCATTATTTGTTGTTTTTCTTTTGCATACAGTAAAATGCAAAGTAATGCTGATAAATCAACGGGCTTGTAGCATACCGACCATTATTGTACTCCTAATCATCTAACTACATCCTTGTACTTATTTCCTACAGCTACACAAAATAAGTAATTTTATAAAGTAGAACTTTCCAGATGAAAAGCCAAACGTTATCTGCCCACTTAGGTGTAAGTTAGAGTCATCACTCCTCTATACAGGGATTGGCGAAAATGCCCGTGAATGCTTCAGTTACTACGTCCGCTGGTGCCGAGTAGTACTACCTCTACAGAGAGGTCTCACAATGCACATACAATTATTCTAAAAGTTTCTACCGTAAAGCAAGTTGAAAGAGTGTGCTTCTGGAAGGGAAGTATACTCCATCTATAATTTTCACATGTTCTTTCTTTCTTCGACAACAAAGTTCTGTCCTTTAGTATCATCATTGTTGGATACAAACCAGTAAATTTGCTATACTAATTTACTCCTAGCGTCCACTTCGTAGTTATATAGGAGTCTTTTTACTGATATTTCCCTTAAAGGCCATCATTTGGCCTTTCCTACAGTTGACAATGTCTTAAAATTGATATTATAGCGTCCACTTCGTAAGTATCAATATAAACTCTTAAAGGCATTTGTGTGTGCAGGTATTGTGTTGGGTAGAGAAACTCAGTTGTATTGCTGTATAGTTCCACCGTGATCGAATACATACAGATAAGTTCTGTACTGTTCGTCTTAGAGTCCACTTAGTAGTTTCTATAAGTAACTTTTCGGCGATTTTGCCTGTGTATGCGATATTGGCCTCTCTTACAGGTAAATTTATTGGAATTTATATTTTAGCGTCCACTTCGAAAGTATTAATATCAATACTTCAATACTCTACCTGTATTGGCGTTCATGTGTGCCCTTTCATAGGCAATTCTCGTAGCGTGTAGCTCTGCGCCGACACGATTTTAGTACATAAAGCAGGATTCATGCTGGGCTACACCCGTATAGTGTCCGCTCTATTAATTCTTAGAGATTTAGACCATCGGCGGAACTAGATGCGGTGGGTTGGTTCCAGGGTATCCGGACACCACTCCCCGGCTAAAACAAACGTCCACACCCAAACGTACAGCAACTTGTCACTTGAAATTTGACTATTGTTTTATTCTTGCCGAAGTTTATTGCGTTTTTGTGCACAGTTTGAATAAATAGTCGCACAGACATTTGAGTTTGTGGCATTTCGAGGACAGCAGGGGCCCTTTAAAAATTGTGGACACCCTCCACAACACATTACCTGATCCAGCCATGATAGGCAAGAACAAGTGTAAAAATTTAGTAACATTAAAAATACGGGACTGATTGCCACTCTACATGTGAAGCTGACTCCGGGTGCTAATTTATTAATACATATCAGACTTGCACATCGTGGACTGAAATCAATGGGCTGCTGTAGAATGGGTGTCAAAGGGGCAGGCGCAGAAGCATACCTTAAGGGATGAAAGCATCATCAGTATACTTTCTGACGTCACAACGTGGAATGATTTGCTTCTCGACGGGTATCGCACTAACACGGATCATGAGTCATGTAGCTATCACGGTCAGCGACAGCTCCGGCACCTTCTCACGGCAGTGTCATAATAAACATTTCTTGGCAGAACCAGAAGGCAGTTTACCCCGTATACTTGGCACCCATTCGCCTTTATCACCTGCCATACTGAGAGATCGAGATCGAAACAAACTACCTCACTTCTTCAGATGTGTTGACCGGTTAGGTTGTACAAATATTCTCTACCCCGTCTAAACATAATGAACCGGACAACATAATGCCAACGTCGATGGCTCTATTCTGCCATGAGCGGGCGCTGCTATATGGTCTGAAGGAAGTCTTTTGATTGTTGCCGTCAGAGTTTCATTCTCCTCCATCTTCTCAATCGACATTTTGGTCAATAGTAAAAGCATATGTTGACATGCTAATCATCAAAGACCAACCGGCATTTAACTCTTATCGTTGTCGGGTCGAGTGGCTGACTCATAGAGCATGACAAACACATAACAGCTTTAAAAAATGGCGATGCCCTCGTCAGCAAGAACCTTGAATACCATCTTACAAAGTGCAATGGGGACCATTTTTGCCGGGTACATATCCTATAACCCTCTCCAACATAAGGAATTTGACCAGGTTATGCAGGATAGAATGGCCCTTGTCCGTCACTAACAGACTCTACCATTTGAATCTGACGGCACGAGGTAAATAATGAAGCCGATTGTGCCTTTTATGTTGAATTATGGGTCAGTGGATTGGCAGGCTTAAGGCTCAGTCTACCCATAGTACCACAATGCAAACAGCTCTCTCCAAAATAAAAGCCATGTGCTCGAAAATCAAAGTGGGTAAACGCACAGAGAAGATGATCGTTCCACCCCAATGTATATATATGCTATCAAGGGTAGATCACTCACGGTCTATACCGAAACCAATTGCGATTATCTAATACCACTATTCCGTCCCCGCATCTGTGCACAAACCATAAGGAGGAAAATAAACCCAGTTGGCGGAAACAATGCTATATAGTACCATGTTGGTTCCATGCCACTCTATGGGCTTTTAACGCCTTTATGCCCAGTTACTATTTACCGACCCAGGGCAGCGATAGCTCAATCCTTGTAAGAATTGTATTTCAGCCCGACAACTCCTCCTGAACAAAACCTGTTTCCCGCAAGAACAAAAACCTGTTTCCCGCAAGAACATGCATTGTTAATAATTGCAATCGGGACTTCTATTCTTGCAAAAAACCGCCTCTTAGTTTGAGAATCCTTCGCCTCTGGGGTTTACGCAATGCCACAATGGACATCATTGTCCTAGATCGCCCATTTATGAGGTCATTACAGTGATACTGTTATCCCAATGGTGGCCGGAATTTTGATGCTTGAAAGAAGCAATGCATATAAAGACCCATGTCAGGAAATGCGAGAACCTCACTTGGCTTACGTCGTGTGGTCCCGGTCAAGAAAACATTCAAGTTGAAGATTTGTACGGAGAAGAGCACAATGGGTTGAGGTGCACATCTCCTTCCACTAGTCCAGGAAGCCAATGAACAGTGAGTCATTCATAATCGTCAAATGCATATCAGTATCCAAGAGATGACAGCCGTATGGAAGCATTCCATCGGTGGCAAGAGAACCTAGATGGAAAGGACATTCTCATTATGTCCGACAACTCCACTGTAGTGCATTGTCTGGGAAGGCAAGGGGACCGAAGTACCAGAAAAATGCGTTCTTTTTTGGCAATGTAGAATCTGGTGTCTTTAATGTCAACGCCATGAACCAGTTCATCATATTTCAGGCCGTCTACAAATGTTAATTGACTCACTGTCTCAGAAGAATCATCTAATGCGAGCAGAATGTTCGATTCATCATTCGGTTTGAACTAGCATAGGTGCCCGCTAAAATCGACCAGTGGTAGATCTATTTGCGAAAAATGGGATGCAAGACTCTCAACCTTTATCTCACCAGCCTCAGATCTGAAGGCCTGTGCAAATTGTAATGGCCTGGACGCATGCATTCACCCTCCAATACATTCCATGACCGGGAGTCTGTTCTTGGCAAAGAAAGCAGCGGTCTCCATAAGCGATACTATCCCAACTTGTTGGGACTGCCAGTTGTTCGAGGCAACTGGTAGAGCATGCATTTCGCTGATTCTACTGCGGTGGCTAGTGCAAATAGGAAGCAGGTCTTACATGAGAAGTGAACCAATGAATCCGTCGCAAGCGGATCAAACGGTGCTTTTTTTGACAGGTTAATATAACCAATACGTTCACCCATGATGCATGGCGCTATTTCTCGTCAAAGAGCCATTGTATAAAGTTAACTACGCTAGCTTTTGGTTCATTCAGCGGTGCATGGTGCTAGTGCTTACACAATTGTATGGAATTCTAGTGCTCACACCATTGTGTGAAATTCTAAATTTCTCTCGTACCCTTTCAATACGATGTACCATATCGCTTGAGCGATTTCCTCAACCACTTGATGAGAGAACTGTTTTTTCGTGGGTGCTTGTTTGATACGATCCAGACGTACATGTTCAAAAACTTCGGATTGGTATGTAATGCCTGTCATCGTGATTGTTTAAGCAAATGATAACGTATCTCTATTTCTTTTGGATTTCCGCTGCTAGATTCGTGGGATCGTCCATTTACGATTTTTTTCTCACTTAATTGGAGCAAAATGGATGAGGTGACACCCGATTCTCTTACTTTTTGTATCACACTGGGGAATATGTGTGCTGGAGGGTAAGCGCATGCGTCCAAGGCGTTCAAACTACGGAAATAGTGTCGAATGCTAAGGCTTTCAGATCCAGATTTCCATTCCATTTTTCCCCAATATATACGACTGTGGACGATCACAGCGGGCACTAAGCTTCAGCTCGACCAGGTAGGACCTATTGCTTTTGGCGCAATAGGTTACCTTACCGGGTCATTTGACAATTTTGTAAGGGCGCGACTTCCGCTGAATTTGCGATAGGTAATAACAATCCCATTCGAAGCCACTCCCCGGTAGATGAAGTCTGTTTTCCAGTCAATTTTTTTAGAAGCTGTCTCACATACCTTAGGGGACCGGAGTGGACCTCTGTGGGGTATGGGATGTAATTGCTTCCACCTCTTACCTACACTCCTTCGTAATTATGATCATGTTACGTATTTGAAGAAGAAATCAATTTTTTTCAAGTAAAATATTTTTCTATAATAATAGCTTCCCGATCATAATACACATTGGTCCTTCCAACCTCCCCGTAGTTACACGCATTAAGAGAGCGTGCCAGTAGTAATTGAAGTATTCACTGGATTTCGAGCTAATACCTGTAACAAATGGAGATCACTCTTATTGCAACCTAGGTGGTTACATGATAAATTTCAGTTTTTTAGCTCAGACGTTTTAGCCTGGGAGGGTTGAATTTGCGTGATTGTTGTTCTCGTTCTCCTAAGGCATTATGATTGTGTAATTATTATTGAAGAAACTTGTTTTGCTAGAAAAAAATGTTTTCGTCCATCTAACGGGCCCTTCAGTTTGATAAATATGTTTTTAAAAAATCATTTTGTGATTTTGAGAAATAAATTTGAAAACCAGGCATAAAGCAATGTTTTAGAATGTCAGATATATTGCCTAGCAAATCACAAGTTTCCGCTGGAAATAACCCAACTATTACTCCTGTACCGAAGATTAGGACTGTGGGCCTTTTGTGATTTTGAGAAATTTTTCTGATGAGCCGAGGATTTTAAAACAGAGAACTTGTCGAAAATCACATAATGCACTGCAGCCTCTTGCGACAGACTGGAGCAATGTGTGCGTTCCGTTCCAACAATTACTATGGGCTTGACATTCATGTGAATAAAATACTCTTTTCTTCTGTAGGAGTATTTCGGAGAGCCGATGTTTCAGAGATCTGAAGAACTGTTTGGTTGCGTCGCCAGGTTGACCGACAAATTCCGCCTGGCAATGAAGGAGTCTGAAGGCAAATGATTCCAAAAGTATACCGTTAATTAATGCAATAAATTACAAGGCATTGTGTGACAGCTTCAAACTTTACAGTGCAACAGATATGTCATACGAAACATAAACTATACAAGAACCGCTCGTGTTCATGTCATTCAAGAATGCATACGGCAGCTCTTTTACCCATTCAGAAAATATTGAAGCTTTTGGTTTGTTTGAAAACGGAATACAGTAAATTGCTCATTTGGACATTTATTTGTCTGGCGTCTATTGTTGCTTGTATTGTAAGTTGATTACATTGCATCTTCTTTATTTATTACAAATTCATGAATGTGAAATCTCCTTCAGACTAAAAGAACGAGACATGACACGTAACATTTTACAGGAGGAAAAAAGAAATAAACACAGATATAAAAGGATTATCTTTCATGAAGTAACTTCTTTTATTTGAAGTTACCGATATAACACCAAGTCATTCATATACTGAATATCAGGTTTTCAATTCAATTCAATTCTTCTCGTCAGCAGATTGCAGAACCAGAATAGGATGACTTGGCCAAAAAGAGAAAGTGCTTCAGTGGAATGAATGTAGCTTTACGGCGTGCTTTATCACTTCCATTTAAAGAGCGGGTCGCTTAAGACATATTATAGCATGCATTGTCTGAACATAACAATAACATTCAAGATACAATTTCAGACCACACTCCTGGACTGGAATGCAGTCTTTTTAGAAACTCATTTTTAGAGATGGTTTAGTGAATGAACATGTCTATCGCTTTCCAGGCTTTAGAAAGCTCTGAAACTCCACATGTGCAGCGGAGTACTTAATCTTGTTACTCTTGCAGATTAAACTATCAACCATCTATTACACAAATAAACAAGTTCACGTAAATTTGTTTGTGTCAAAATTGTATTCAGGGGCTTATTCTTTGACCCTTCCTTTACCAGTTTTAATCAACTACAACGCATTGCTTTCCGTTGGTAAGCATCTAAGTAGCAATAAAAAGTTTAATTAAGCAAGGTCCCTGTACTTACAGTGCATTATACTGGATGAAAATATGCAGTCGTCAACACGTACCTACATTTAAGCTCGTAAGAGGACTAAAACAATGCGTATATGAAGTATCTGCATGACAAACATATCTTAGGCAATTCAACCCATTTATTATTACATCCACCCACCCTCCATCAGTAAGTGAAACTCGGTAAACCTCTACCTTTTCAATCCCAATACAGGTAAATACCAAATGAGACAATGAACTACAGTAGTTAGGCATATCAAGAGAGACCCGAATATGTTAAAGAAAATAAACCATTAGCAGCGTTGACCATGAAAGGAATGCTTTTCCAAAGAAATTGCCAAAGAGTTTGCAGTATAGAGGTAGAGCTTGTGCAATCGGAACAGCCGTTCATAACAACTATGACATTGAACTTAATGTAAAACTCTGACACAATGTTGTTGAGCACAATGTTCGCGTTCCACTCGGTCTACCAACGACGAACATACATTTATAGTACCTTTGTTAATAATCATAGCGATAATATATGGTAGCTTAGTCATACCTCTAGTATTTAAATAATCACCTCATTGCAAATCCTATTAGTATTGAAGGATGAGAGCGACGCCCTTGTGTGCAATTGATATTGTTTTGGAATTAACACATTTTATTAGAGCGATAGACTATACATGGCGGCCAGTGTAACTGGTGGTGGAAGAAACCGAGTAAAACCCGACCCACGAGAAGCTACAGTCAAACCTGCTCACATACCCGAGACTCGAACCCACGCAGACAGAGGTGAGGTGGCAATGATCGGTAAAGGCAAGCGCTTTAGACCACTCGGGCACCCAGATTCACCGTGTGAGCTTGAAAAACAAATGTAAAACAAACCAGGCGTAATTATGGACTTTCAATGAACAAAGTCGATAATATTCTCGACAGAACATTCTTTTCATTAAAGAGAACGACTGGTCAGTTCTAAATTAGAACTGAAAGGGAACTTCACTCGACCACCAGAAACGTTCATTTGCCATTTTGAAATAGTTGACTGGTTTTCCAACCATTGCGAAATGTTTTCTGAGTATTTTACATGCATGATGACGAATGATTCCAAGAAAACTTAGTCACAGTTAGTCACTCTTGCTATACGAGTAGTTATTTTCTCCAATGCAGTATCTTCTCTTTTTTCACTCTATAGTCTTAAGCTAAAGCTAAGTAACAGAAGGAGTGAAAACGAAATTTTGTAAAACTGAACAAATAATTTATTTCCACAAAAATAGAGAGTGGAAAATTGAAAATTTACTTGCAGTATGGTGGATGAAATCCTAGATAGTCCTAAAGGTTCTATCACAAATCCAAATTATTGCGTATTCCAAATGCGTTCCAGTGATATTCCGAATGAAGTCCACCTATTGAGCTGATGTGTCGATAGACATGATGTATCACAATAATATAATCCAAAATGTCTTTAAATGAATTCACAGTAATTCCAAAAATCAGATACTAATTCATAAAATGTGAGCACTCTTTAATTCCAATGAATAATTGAAACAAACAAAATTAAATCCACAGAAATTAATTGAACACAACCATTTGCCTCCTCTAAGACTGATATTTATTATAGAAATAATTAATTTTAAGTAAACCATCCCTTATATAAAATACTTAACGTAGTTTCAGTGGTAGAATCTGGATCGAATAATCATTCGAAATCACTCTTTGTCAGCAAGGTAAGGTACTTTAGCAGCCAGCCAGTCAAGAGTTACGTGATCCTGTTTTTCAAGAAAACACGTGACCTGAACTCGTCAACATGCGAACTTCTATTCTGCAACTATGTAACGAGTTCCCTAAACTGAGCTCGTCTTAAAGTACAAGCCAACAGCAATAAAGAAAATAAGTATCTAATATGCTCTTTACTGAATGTCCTTTACAATCTGTAATTATTAAAATTAATGCACATAATATAGATATACTTAACACTATCAAATATGACTTCAACAATCCATGTATTTTTTGTCTCGTGCGTTAGAAGTAATGTTTATATTTACATTTATTTTAATTTTTTAAAATAAACAAAAATTGTAAATTTATCAAGAAATGTTGTAGCCAATTCAGTTTACTTTTGCATCAGTACAGTTGGGTCGCAAATGTTCATTTAATATGCATGAATCACTTCTGCATTTGCGTATTTATTCTATGTCAGATGTGCATAGGTTGCACCTCACAGGTTCGTATTATGCACAGGGTGAACTTCCAACACATAGTGAATCCCGACATTTGAACAATGTGTTTTTTAAATACAATCCAGGAATGCATATGTAGGCAGTCCGTTTTGTTTTAAGATTTAAGTGAGTACTAGATGATGCAAATATTTAGTAAGAACTCAAAACGATTATCTCAGAGTTCGAGGGTGAAACTATGCGTTAAGACTGAGAGATCAGTTTTGGTAAGGAAAATGTGTGTATCAAACGTTTGTTGAAAAGAATAATTGGCAATTTCTACCGAACCTTTGTAACAAGCCTATGACAAAGAAAACTAGAAGTTATTAGTTCGTAACTCCAGAAAGAAACTACTTGTCTATATCGTGTTCACTTTTGGTGCCCTCTGTTAATAATTACGAAAAATGGTCAATATATATTCTATTAATTTTTTTACATTTGCTATAATTTGTTAAATATTACAAAATATACAACACCAACACGCAAAATTTAAGACCATTTTCCGCTTTATTGCTCTTTAGACTGAATTCAAACTGAATTCAGTATTACTGTTTACGTCTCTAAATACATTCTATTTCTATACGACCAATGTCACAAACACCATGACATAAACACATTTACGTCATAGCTTAAAATCGTGCTAATACGTTCTTGTTATAATCTGAAATGCTTAATTATCATGAAAAATTGCATATATAGTAAGGATAAATGACATCAAGATACATAAAAATACATAATAGTGGATCATAAAGATACAAAGTAGAACTTTGCATATAAATAGATAAACAGTTTTATTACTTTTTTAATATGTATAATGTATCAGTTATAATATATGTTGAATTGATAAAATAATGAAGATTATACATTATCTTTTAGATTTCAAACTTTTCAAATTTTTTATTTGTCAGTATCTAAATTAGTACATTAAAAAACTAAAGCATCAAACTTTACTGTTCAATACGTTGATCAGATTCAATTTCAGTCTGAACCGAAACACCATGCAATGAATGTCGTTTAACAAGAGTTAACAACAGAAATCAAAATACGACTTTCTGGTGCATCGTCGAACTTAGAAAAATAATTGTAGATACTGAAAGATTAAGTGAGATCTGTACATCACGGTTGTTCGATTATCAGCAAAATGAAGGTGTTTGTATGTTGCCCGTTATTTGTCAAATCAACACATTGGTAACAAATATATTAAATTCAATAAATATTTCAAGGATTATTCCTATTCCTAATTTCAGCATCTCGGTTGATAGTATCAAGGAGCGTAATCATTAAAATATAGAGATGAAATCGTATTTGGTCATAATCTGCTTTATTATTATTATTATTAGTAGTAGTAGTTGTTGTTGTTGTAGTAGTAATAATAGTAGTATCGCTATTATTATTATTATTGCTGTTCTTGCTGTTGTTTATCGTTTTTCTTTTCTTTGTCATCAAAGTTTTGTTTGTTGCTGATTCACTAAAAGAGAACGATATCTGTGTATGATTGTTTACCATGTTAAACCTTTCTATAATTTATGAGACGTACCAGATCCTGAACATCGCTGAATCAAAATGATGCAAAGCCAACAAACTCGTAATGGCTTACGTAAACTTCTAATCATTCTTTCCAGAATTTTCCGCGAAGAAAGAAAATCAATGTACATTAAATGCCAGGTTTAATATAACGTAGCAATATTGGACCAAGCTCATCATTACTGCATATTAATGACGTCACGTAACAATTTTATGATTTTGCACGCTGGTACCGAAATTCTGAATCATGCATTAATGTGCACAAGATGTATCCATTTTGGGAAGTGCTTCCCTGTCATCGCATAATGAAATATATGCTTTCTTTATAATGTGATTTCAGTTCATCTTTTCATCTGTATCCTTTACCTTGGCGAACTTGGTTTTAATATTTTTGTTGCTGGGATCCAAACGAGCATTTTATACATTTAAATCATGTCTCTTGGT
>JAECUM010052580.1:0-29357 GCA_016617855.1 Megalonaias nervosa
TCTTAATTAACACTGAGACAGATCATAATAAAATAGCCCATGATTCAACTGTGGTCTAAATTGATTTACCCTTCAGAGATCATAATGAGGAATTGACTTAAATGAAACAACAAAGCATAGTTACAGCAATGTTAATTTTTTTTCTACTCGAAATAGTCCTAAAGATGCCAAACATGTACTTAGAGCGATCGGTGAGAGACAGGCATTTTATTGGAACACTAACTTCAATTACTGGTAATTGTTATACGTGCATGTGTTGCAGGTAGTGTTGATCTTGATTATTTTGCAAGAATGTTTAAACGATGATGGAATTCCGAACGTCTGGTGACTTTGTATGCACTATGCTCACACTAGAAAGTCAATAAATACCAGGGACACAATAGAGGTGATATGGAGGAAGGATATAACTATACTGCACCGGTGTTCTGTAATGGAAAAAGGACCATCTACATAAAGGAATGCGAGTATGCTGAAAGCAAAAGAAATTAGTTATTGAATATACACTTTGTTTGGGGGCTAAGAAGTACATTATTGTGAAATTATTGTGTATTTTGATGACCGCTGCCCTTATAAGATCGTCAAGCGTATGATCCATATCTGCAAGCAAAGAAAGGAATTCACCTTTTCCTCTTGTTAGTGGGTACAATCTTCACATTGTGCATTAAAACCATGGTAGAGTAATAAAATAACACACCTTTCATCTAATATTTCTTTAGCAAGTTTTATAATAGTTCTGTTTGGACTTTAATTTGTAAATATTCATATTTGTTAGGACATCCAAGCTAACCACGATATAGGGTAACAAACATTAATATGCTTTCTTATAAATATTCTTCCACTTATATATGTTTATGTGTTAGGAGCAATATTACTGCCACATGCAAAGAGTAAACACAGATCACAATGGTTATATTCGGTTGGTTGGTTGGTTGGTTGAATTTTTACGGCGCACCAGCACTATGAGGCTATTTAGCGCCATACAAAAGGTTATATCTTTCATCACTTAAAAGTGGTAAAAGGTATCGTATCGACCAGCGATACGAAACCAAACAGTTGATGTTGTTGTTGTGGTGGTGGTGCTTAACGCCATTTTTCAGCACACGATAGGCTATACATGGCGGCCAGTATTAATGGTGGAGGAAGAAACCGGAAAATCCCCGGAAAGAACCACCGACCCACGAGAAGCTACTGGCAAGCTTTCTCACATATCCACATTCGCCGAATCCTAGACTCGAACCCACGCAGACAGAGGTGAGATGGCAGTGATCCGTAACGGAGAGCGCTTCAGACCACTAGGCCACTCGGGGCCCCCCAAACTGTTGAAGGTAAAACGATAAAATGGTAACGGTGATAAATAAATAAAGTTTCCAGATCAACGGGGAGGGCGAATGATGAATGACAACGAAAACAGATGAAAGGTAATTAAAATCTAGCGACTGTATATATAGCACATAAAACTGTTCAAGGTGATAGCATAAAAGCTATAGCTTATGATAAATGTTTACTTCCTTCAGGAAGTCTATAATATAAGAAACGATAACTGTATCAAAGAGCTCCCTAATGTCATGCACATTGTAATAATGATTACGCGTAGGTTGGAGGTTGGTTCGTTGGTTGGTTGAATTTTTACGGCGCACCAGCACTATGAGGCTATTTAGCGCCACACAAAAGGTTATATCTTTCATCACTTAAAAGTGGTAAAAGGTTTCGTATCGACCAGCGATACGAAACCAAACAGTTGAAGGTAAAACGATAAAATGGTAACAGTGATAAATAAATAAAGTTTCCCGATCAACGGGGAGTGCAAATGATGTATGACATCGAAAACAGATGAAAGGCAATTAAAATCTAACGACGGTATATATAGCACATAAAACTGTTCAAGGTGATAGCATGCAAGCTATAGCTTATGATAAATATTTACTTCCTTCAGGAAGTCTATAATATAAGAAACGCTAACTGTATCAAAGAGCTCCCTAATGTCATGCACATTGTAATAATGGTTACGCGTAGGTTGGAGGTCGAAACACTCCAACATAAAGTGCTTAACAGTGAATGGTTCATTGCAGGATATGCACTCTGGTTGGTCTTCTCCTTTTAGTATATAGGAGTGAGTTAAATAAGTATGGCCGATTCGAATTCTTGTAATGACTACCTCCTCCCTACGGACGGCTCTGTAGGAAGGAGTCCATTCTCCTAGGGTTGGCTTGATGGCATGAAGTTTGTTATTCATGGCATCATTCCATGATGCCTGCCATTTCTGACGTAAACATTCTTTGATACTACGTTTAAAATCAGTATACGGTGTTTTAAAATCAGATGGTTCCAGTGACAGGGCCATTTTAGCAGCGTGGTCTGCTTTGTCATTACCTTTAATTCCAATATGGCTGGGTAACCAACAGTATACTATATTGTGGGAGGTACTCAGCTCAGTATGTTTGAGGAGAATATTGGCTAATAATGGATTCTCCAGTTTTCCATTATGTAGTGACTGAAGTACTGATAATGAATCGGAGAAGATGATGCTGTCTAAAATATGCTTTCTTTCAATATATTGCAGGGCAAGGTCTATTGCTCTGATTTCGGCTGAGATAATTGATGTACTATTTGGCAAGCAAACGTTTGTTGTGTTTTTTCCACTAACGAAGGCTGCAGCAGCCTTTTCCTTATTATTTGATCCATCAGTATATATTCTTGTATAATTTTCAAATTGGGTGAGGAGTTCATGGTAAGAGGAGTGGAAGATAGAAGGGTTTGTCTCCGATTTTTTTCCATCATGTAATGTGAAAAGTACTTTTGGTTGTTGAAGTAGCCAGGGACGTGTTTTGGTTGGTTGGTTGGTTGGTTGAATTTTTACGGCGCACCAGCACTATGAGGCTATTTAGCGCCATACAAAAGGTTACATCTTTCATCATTTAAAAGTGGTAAAAGGTTTCGTATCGACCAGGGATACGAAACCAAACAGTTGAAGGTAAAACGATAAAAAGGTAACGGTGATAAATAAATAAAGTTTCCCGATCAACGGGGAGTGCAAATGATGAATGACAACGAAAACAGATGAAAGGTAATTAAAATCTAACGACGGTATATATAGCACATAAAACTGTTCAAGGTGATAGCATACAAGCTATAGCTTATGATAAATATTTACTTCCTTCAGGAAGTCTATAATATAAGAAATGCTAACTGTATCAAAGAGCTCCCTAATGTCCTGCACATTGTAATAATGATTACGCGTAGGTTGGAGGTCGAAACACTCCAACATAAAGTGCTTAACGGTGAATGGTTCATTGCAAGATACGCACTCTGGTGGGTCTTCTCCTTTTAGTACGTAGGAGTGGGTTAAATAAGTATGACCAATTCGAATTCTTGCAATGACTACCTCCTCCCTACGGACGGCTCTGTAGGAAGGAGTCCATTCTCCTAGGGTTGGCTTGATAGCATGAAGTTTGTTATTCACGGCATCATTCCATGATGCCTGCCATTTCTGACGTAAACATTCTTTGATACTACGTTTAAAATCAGTATACGGTGTTTTAAAATCAGATGGTTCCAGTGATAGGGCCATTTTAGCAGCGCGATCTGCTCTGTCATTACCTTTAATTCCAATATGGCTGGGTAACCAACAGTATACTATATTGTGGGAAGTACTCAGCTCAGTATGTTTGAGGAGAATATTGGCTAATAATGGATTCTCCAGTTTTCTATTATGTAGTGACTGAAGTACTGATAATGAATCGGAGAAGATGATGCTGTCTAAAATACGCTTGCTTTCAATATATTGCAAGGCAAGGTCTATTGCTCTGATTTCGGCTGAGATAATTGATGTACTATTTGGCAAGCGAACTTTTGTTGTGTTTTTTCCACTAACGAAGGCTGCAGCAGCCTTTTCCTCATCATTTGATCCATCAGTATATATTCTTGTATAATTTTCAAATTGGGTGAGGAGCTCATGGTAAGAGTTGCGGAAGATGGAAGGGTTTGTCTCCGATTTTTTTCCATCATGTAACGTGAAAAGTACTTTTGGTTGTTGAAGTGGCCAGGGAGGTGTTTTGGAGACGGACGTTTTCTGAATTTTTGAAAGATCAATTTTGGTACTGTCAAGGGATGGTGATATTCTAATGCCATAGGTAGGTATGACGTTTGGTTTATTGTCATATAAGGTTTTATATTTGGGTTCAAAAACAGCCGAAAAAGCAGGGTTCTGAGGGTTTGATCTTAATTTGAGAGCATACTGTGCGGAAAGCATTTCTCTACGTTGTGATAAAGGGTGTTCGTTCGCTTCAACGAGTAGGCTTTCACACGGGGATGTCTTAAATGCTCCCAGAGCAAGTCTTATTCCCTGATGATGAATTGGGTCAAGCATCTTCAAATAGGACTTCCTAGCTGAACCATAGACAATGCAACCATAGTCTAGTTTCGAGCGAATAAATGTTATGTATAAACTGAGTATGACTTTTCTATCAGAACCCCAGTCAGTGTGCGCTATTAGTTTAAGTAAATCTAGAGACTTCAAGCATTTAGCTTTCAAATTCTTCAGGTGTGGAATAAAAGTCAGATTTCTGTCGAAGATAATACCTAAAAATTTTGCTTCCTCAACAACTGGAATAGGTGTTCCGTCCAGCGTGAGTTTAGGTTCATCATGATGTCTTCGTAACTGACAGAAATGCATGCATACACTTTTTGATTTCGAGAATTTGAAACCGTTAGTATTGACCCAATTTTTAATCTTGTTGATATTTTGCTGTAGTTGTCTTTCAATTGTGTGCATGTGCTTGGGTCGGTAACATATTAAAAAGTCATCAACATATAGGGAGCAATCTACACCAGGAGTCAGATACTTGATGATGCTATTAATTTTTATCTTGAAAAGCGTCACGGATAAAATACTGCCCTGGGGCACACCCATCTCTTGATCGTGCATATCAGAGAGGGTGGAGCCCACTCGTACCTTGAATTCCCTGTCTGAGAGGAAGTTTGATATGAACGAGGGCAGTCGGACTATTATACCCAGATCGTGCAGGTCATTTAGTATTCCGTACTTTCATGTTGTGTCATAGGCCTTTTCCAAGTCAAAGAAAACCTCTACTAAGTGTTCCTTCTTGATGAAAGCGTCGCGAATAAATGTTTCCAATCTAACCAGATGATCATTGATACTGCGGCCATATCGAAAGCCACTTTGGAAAGGAGACATTAAATTGTTGGTTTCCAAATACCATACAAGCCGAGAATTGATCATTCGTTCCATTGTTTTGCATACGCAGCTCGTTAATGATATGGGTCTATAGTTGGTAGGATCTGCGCTATCTTTGCCTGGTTTGGGAATTGGTATTACTGTTGCTTCTTTCCAAATTTTTGGTACATTACCAGTAATCCATAAATCATTGAAGATTTCCAGAAGAACTGTTAAGGATGGTTCTGGAAGGTGTTTCAAAAACTGGTAATGTATATCGTCAGGTGCAGCGGATGTATCATGGGCCTTATTCAAAGATTCCATAAGCTCCGACAATGTAAACTGTTGGTTATAACTCTGAGTTATTCGATGTGAATCTCATCCGTGTGTTTTCTTTTTGAGCTTTTAATCTTAGGAAAGCTTTTGAATAATTAGAAGATGAGGAATTTTTGGAGAAACAATCAGTAGGTACATTAACTATTTCATGTTTGGTATTGAAATTGTTGTTATTTAGCTTCAGATATTGGAAAGAATTGTATTTTCCCTTTCCATTTATTTTGCGGATCGTGTCCCAAACTTTCTTTATAGAGGAACGAGAATTTAAAGTTGAAGCATAGTTTTTTCCATGATGCTCTATTACTTTCTTTAATCGTGCGGCGAGCTTTGGCCCGAATAATACGGTACTGAGTTAACTTTTCGGGCGTTGGACGATTATTAATTTTTTTCAGTGCTTCTCGGCGTTGTCTAATGGCTTATTTACATTATTTAGTGAACCACGGTTTTGGGGTTCTTTTACAGTTCGGAGAGGACTTAGGAATGGATTCTTCTGCAAGCTCAATTATGACGGATGTAAATTGTCGAATAGGATCATTGTCGTTTAGGACGGTATTTCTGTTAAGCCTAGCTGTACAAAGTGTTTCAAATTTGGCCCAGACTGCCTTCTTTAAATTCCACCGTGGAATTGCGTCATCAACTGTAAGGTTGGTTTTCTTAAGAGAAATTCGAAAGTGATCACTGCTGTGAAGGTCATCAGCGACCTTCCAATTATAATCCAAAAGTAGTGAAGGAGAACAAATCGTCAAGTCGATACACGTGTATGTACCCGTTCCTGGGTGTAAGTATGTTGGAGATTTGGTGTTATATAGACACAAATCGTGTCTAGTAATGAAATCTTCAACCTTTTTGCCCCTGTCGCTTATGTAATTTGATCCCCATAAAATGTTATGGGCATTAAAATCACCGAGTAAAACAAGTAGTGGAGGAAGTTGTTGAACAAGAGTGTCTAATTCATTTGGTAGTAGGTTGGTGTTTGGTTGTATGTAAATAGAACAAAAAGTAATCACTCGATGTAGAGTGACACTTACAGAAATGGCTTGCAAATTTGTGTTTAAAGGGATGACGCTATGAGGGGCTCTATTGTTCACAGCAATAGAAACTTCTCCTGAGACCCTGTCAACGTTCTGAAAGTAGGTGTTAAACAGGGAGTAGTTTTTAAATGTGATGTTATCCGTATCTTTTAAAAAGGTTTCCTGAAGGCATAGAATTGCAGGATCATGTTCGTTTAAAAGCAGGAGAATATCATTGTAATTGGCTTTAAGTCCTCGACAATTCCATTGTATGATCGTGTTCTTCATTATAAGTTTAGATTGGAGATTTTGGAGCTAGGTTAGACTTTTCGCGGAGAGAATCTGTTTGGTTATTTCTCTGGAGGAAGTACGGGCATGATTTTTTGTTAGGTCTGGAGCTACTTTGAGAACATGGAGCAGTATCTTCTGCATCCATGCTCTCAATGTCCCCAAACCTATTATAAAGTTTGATGGGGTCCTCTGACCCATTTTGCTGCCTATTTCCTTGAGATCTGTTTTTATTCTTTGGTGATTTCGGTGGTTGAGTATTATTGAATGTTGTTTGGGTAGATGCCGTCGTTTTTTGTGCTTGGTAATGGGTGTGTGTGTGTTAGAGCGAGGTGTTGACTCGGGCGGATCTGTCTGTGTTTGAGCGTCCTTCGTTGCTTTGGGATTGTTCTTCACTACAGTGGAGAAGGATGGGCCAGGAAGGGATGCTTTTGCCTGGACAAGCTTTCTGGCCTCTGGATATGGAATGTTAGCTGTGTATTTGACCCTCTGTATTTCCTTCTCCTGTTTTCACGTATCACAATCCTTGGAATTGGCGTTGTTCTCCTTTCCACAGTTGACACAATGCGGAGTTGCTCTACACTCAGCTTCCTGGTGAGAATGGTCTCCGCATCGGCCACATATCTGGCTTTTTGAGCAACGATCTTCGTGATGGCCATATTTCTGACATTTATAGCATCGAAGGGGGTTAGGTATGTAAATCTCAACCTTCACTTGCAAAACACCAACCTTGACCACTCTGGGTACTGCTGGCTTGTTGAAGGTGAGTACAAATGTGTTGGTGTCCTGCAGATTGCTATTACGTTTAATTCTTATTCTGCGAACCGCAGTGACACCTTCGTTTTTCATCCCTTCGATGATATCTTTGTCTCTTACTCCGGCCAAGTCCCGACACCGAATCACGCCTTGGACGAGTTGAGTGTTGTGTGAGCGAATGAGGTCACCGGAATATCGAAAAATGTCTTCATTTTCCGGATATTCTCTGTCTGACCCCGTCGCTCACATTCAACAACTAGGCAGCCCGATTTCAACTTTTTCACAATTTTTGGTGTACCAGTTATTCCCGTAATTGTTTTCTAAATAACAAACGGAGAGAGTGAGGCAAGCGGTTTTGAGTCGTCTTTAGATTGTATAACCATGAAGCGTGGAAATGATTCCACACCACATGGTTCGGCATCTGAGTCAGATCAAGTTTTGGTACGTTTCAGTTGTTTTGTTTTGGAAGTTTCCATGTTTGTGAGTTTAAAATTCAGCACCCGTGCCCCCCACCCACCATGGAGCCCAACAAGGGAACACTTTTCAAGTGCCAGGATACACAGGTGTCATACTCAGTCGGTAAAATTACCTCCCGATTGACCCGTTAAGCCACCGCCTTCTAGGAAGTCTTCTAAGACTTAGGAAAGGGAAAGTTAAAGAGATAGAATGTATGGGCAACGGTGGTATCAAGATAGATACAAGGAGAAAGATAAAGAAAGTAAGCGAGTAAATAAAGACCTCCTAGGGCTCGGCGTGACCAGCCGATTTGTCGAGACAGGGCCCATCCCGACCACCCGTCTAGAAGAAGTAGAGGCCAAAGTAGTGTGTTGCATTGGAAAGCCTCTGCTCAACTACCAGAATCCTTTCTTCCCCGACACGGGTCGCAACCCACGGCAAACAGGATGCCTCTACTTAGTCGCCTCTTACGACACGTAGCGAGGCACGGCGGGCCAATTCTACAACCCCGGACCCGCAGGGGTCGGTTATATTAGTAAGTAGTTGATTGATATACATACAGACAGAGCAGTGTTCAGTTTAAAATTATTCACTATCCTTTACCACTCTTCTTTTGTCAGAATATTAAAAATGTTTTGATAGATACATCAAATCAAAGAAATTTCATGGTAGAGAACATACAGATAAGTAATTTAGATCGACAAAGACGTTACTATATGATATGGATCTCCTACACACTACCATCTAAAATAACGTGATATTCTACAACCATGATCTTATAGCTGTAATATTTTTGAATGTCAGTGTAGCAACCTAATTCTAGACGGCTGCCGTATGAAAACATATTTGTTACCCGCAGCCTCTCCCATACTCCTAAAACTACTGTCTACTTGTAACAAAAACATCAACAACACTTATTAAGCGTCTATTTGTAACTGCATATATACAGCATGAATATGCGGAAATGAAGATGTGAATACAGTATGAGTACCTCTTACAGGAAAGGGACAAGAAGATAATAACAATCTTAAGACATCTGCAGGCAAACTGTCAAGTGACTGAATCTTTACCAAATTTTCGTAAGACAATGTAGGTAAGAGAAAAACTAAAATAGCATGGCATAATTAACCACGAACAGTGTCTTCTCACGCCTATACATTTGCATATCTTAGACTATCCACTAATGAAATATCCAGATAAACAGATCTTTGAGGTTGAGCGATAATACCACATTGATAAAAGCGATATGTACTTCATCTTAAACTCGTGGGGCATGATGATAAATCGTTATTAGAAATTAAAAATGCAAAGCAAGTATGCATTTTACTCTGTTACGTATATGTAATTTAATTACCTGTGTGTTACTTTTTAAATTCTTTTTATTTTATTTTTTGTTTCATTACATTTTATTGTAATGATTATTTTCACAGGATTTGATATTTTTGAAACGAAATTCAGCCTTCTGTTGACTTGATTAGAACGCAAAACTATGTCTTAAGCACTATTTTAGCTCACTTTGGTTCATAAATTTTGTACACATCGAGCAGAAATGATTGGTTATTACCAAGGTCATTTTGCGGCCCACGTGTTAGCAATGATTGTAAACAGCCGTTTTTATTATTCATTTCCAGCGTGCGAATTTGATTCTTATATAGGAATATTCTTGCTTACGTGATAATTGCCATATTTTATTGCGCTGTTCAAGTTAGAAATCACGTAACCGGTCACGTGAGACACCATGTGATCTAAAATCGAGGCTTAAAACAGCCATTTTCTACTAGATCTATTGAGTTGTATTTTAAACCTTAAGGGCTCAAGATGTTTTTATTGTTGAAGCCAGATTGTTTTTGAAGTTCATCTGCTTTTTGGAATTTAATATTTCATTCTCTGGAAAACTAAACAAGTGTACTTTTTTATAAAAAGTTCTGGGACAGAGAAATTCAGTGGAAATTTATTCTGGAATTCTATACGGAAACATTATAAACTGTGATTCAATTGTGGATCTCTTGCCATTTGTACAACACCTCATCTGACGTCATTGCCTTCAATATTGGAACGTCATCGAGATTCGAACCTGGATTCAATTAGAACTGTTTAGTAATAGGACTTATATTTTTCAACTTTAGGATTAATTTTTGAATTATATTCACAAACCGTAACTCCTATTTCATATTTTTATCTCGTTTTCTAGGGAAATAAATTATTTTGTTAAAATTTACAAAGCCTGTTGACTTCACTCTTTTCTTTTGTTTCATTTGTACGAGCCTAAGCGTAACAGAAGAAAACTGGGTGCTTGTCCTTGGGATATTTGAATTTTGGCTAAAATATTTCAGAAAATTGTTTTTTTGAAATTTAAATTCCCCTCGTTTTTAAATCCCAAGTACTATTTTACTGTTTGTTGAAATCTTTAGTCAAAACAACAGGTTTTCATTCACAATGTCATTAAATGTGGAGACTTTTCTTTCTAGTCATACTCAGGAGCAGTTGGCTAGTCTGAGAAAAAGATGAGTTGCTTGAACTTGCCAGAAGATACGATCTTTCTGAAGCAAAATCTTCCTTAACGAAACAAGAAATTAAAAATGTTTTGATTCAATATTTGGTAGAGAAGAATGTATTTGATAAAAGTGTTTTGGCTTCGATCAGTAAGTCGATATCAGAATCTGACATAAAAGTAATGGAATTAAAAATGAAATACAAGATGGAATTGGAGTAAAGGACGCTCGAGCTTCAGAGGGAGGAAAAACAAATGAAATTACAATTTGAGAAAGAGGAGAGGGACATGAAAGAGAGAATGATAAACAAATGAAATTACAATTTGAGAAAGAGGAGAAAGAGAGACACGAAAGAGAGAATGATAAACAAATGAAATTATAATTTGAGAAAGAGGAGAGAGAGAGACAGAAGAGAGGAAGATAAACAGTTACAATTTGAGAAAGAGGAGAGAGAGACAGGAGAGGGAGAAAGAAAACAGTTATAATTTGAAAAGGAAATTTCAAATTAAAATGAAAGAAATTGAGCTGGCAAGTGAAAAGCACATTTCCACTTCAAGTTTTGACATTACAAGAAATATCAGGTTAGTGCCCACTTTTAGAGAAAAAGAAGTAGACAAATATTTTATTTACTTTGAAAAAGTTGCTGGCAATTTGAAATGGCCAAGGGAGCATTGGACTCAATTATTGCAATGTGTACTTTTTGGCAAGGCCTGAGATATCTATGCATCCCTGTCAGTACAACAAGGTTCTGACTATGATTTGGTTAAGGAGTGCATCTTAAGGGGTTATGCGTTAGTCCCTGAGGCTTATCGGCAAAAATTCAGAAACTATAAAAAAGAAGCTGGACAAACTTATGTTGAATTTGCTAGAGAAAAAGAACAGTTATTTAAGAGATGGTGCTTAGCCAAGAAAGTTCAGCATGATTATGAAAGTCTCAAACAACTTGTGTTACTGGAAGAGTTCAAAAACTGTGTTCCTAATGACATTAAGAATCATCCTGAAGAGCATAAGATTGAGACCTTGGAAAATGCTGATCTTGCTGCCGATGAGTATTCCTTAACTCATAAATTTCCTGTTGTAGGCAAATCATTCACACAGCAGTCTACTGGTAGAAAGGTATTTCAGCCTAATACGACTCCTCCTAAAACTCAATCTGGCACAATTTCTAAAAATCAAGCTTCTGATTAACCTGATTCAATATCCTTGTTTCTTCCTACGTGTACATATTGCAAGAAAAAAGGACACGTCATTTCTGATTGGTTCAAATTGAAATATGAGGGTCAGAATCAAGATAGACCTATCCCAAATGCTCTTATTTCTAAGAGGTCAAGGTCACGGTCATGTGTTGAAATCAATGCATGTGTTGGGTCTAATAACCCCAGTCTGATTTAATTATGGAGGATTATGAACCATTCATGTCGAAGGGTTCTATATCACTCTTGGGTGATTTGGCCACTCCTATCATTGTTAGAATTGTGAGGGATACAGAAGATTATCAGAGTCTTTTATTATCAGTTACTTTGCCTTTTTCTGAGAAGTCATGTTCTAATGAGAGTGTTCTCATTCAGGGAGTATAGTGCGGCTTTGATAATATTCCTCTCCATTGTGTAAATTTGTCATCAGACTTTTCTTCAGTACATGTAACAGTCGGTATAGTGTGTACTTTACCCGTTAAGGGCATTCATTTGTTACTAGGCAACGACCTAGCTGGAGACAAGGTTGTGGTTAATCCACTTGTAACTGGCAAGCCTTGTTTGGATCACAAAGTTGATCCTATTGAAAAAGAATACCCTGATTTATACCCAGCTTGTGCAGTTACCAGATCTATGTCAAAGAAAGCTCTTGAGAATGATTTTGATAACGAACATATTCCTTTAGCTGATATATGTATTGGTCAGACGTTTGATGAGGTCACTTTCACTCCTAATTCGGATGAGGAAAAAAAAAGGCATTGATCACAGTGATTCTCTTTTAACTACTCATTCTCTTTTATCTAACCAGGGTGATAAACGATAATCACTTATGGTTGAACAGGGAAAAGATCCTGAGATCTCCTGTTTGTTTCAGAGGGCCATTAGTGAAACTGAAGCAACTGAAGTACCTGTCTGTTCTTTCATCAAAAATGGAATTCTTATGAGAAAATGAAGACCTCCCGAGGTACGTCCTAGTGACGATTGGTCAATGAACTATCAGATTGTATTTCCAAAATATTACAGACAGGAAATACTTAGTTTGGCCCATGAAACTCTTCTGGTTGGTCATTTAGGGATAAATAAAACTTGTCACAAGATCTTGACTCACATTTATTAGCCAAAAATCAAAAGTAATGTTTGTAAATTTTGTAGATCTTGTCATACTTGGCAAATGGTAGGAAAACCCAATCAGAAGATACCTAAGGCTCATCTGGAACCTATTCCTGCATTTGACGAACCATTTAGCAGAATTATGGTAGATGTGTTGTTCACTTACTTAAGACCAAGTCAGGCAACCAATATGTGTTGACCATTATGTGTACGTCATCAAGATTCCCAGAGGCAATTCCTCTGAGGAATCTTGAAACCAAAACCATAGTAAAAGACCTGATAAAGTGTTTTATTCAGTTTGGCCTTCCCAAATCTGTCTAATCGGATCAAGGGTCAAATTTTTTCTCTGGAATTTTTCGGCTAGTAATGATTGAATTTGGGACTCAGCAATTCAAGTTAAAAGTGAAATTATGGTTTCACAGAATTTTAATTGAGAGAACGTTTGAATTTTGTAATAGAGTTCATTCTCTCTTGCTCATTCTTCAAAATTTTCTTCAAATTAGATTTTACGGCCCTTAGAAAGTAAAGATGAAAATGAATGAGTTAAATTATAATAATAGTACTCTGATCTAAATAAATTAAAGGAGTACTAGTATATTGAAACAGATAGCCATGTAAAGTATGCAATTAATTTAGTTGTACCTGTTCCACAAACTGAGGATTTAAGTGAAGAAATTCAATCGGACTCTGTTGATCTTGGAGCAACAAATCCACGGAATTCGGAAAGTATGAAAAATCTGGACCAGAAACTTTTACCTTTCCAACATCAAGAAAGGAATGAACTTAAACAGTTATTATTCGAATATGAGCACTTGTTTCCAGATATTCCTACAAGGAGAAACAAAATTTTTTATGACGCTGAAATTGTAGATTCAATACCTGTGAAACAACACCCATACAGGATGAACCCTCTCAAACAGGAATACTTGAGAAAAGGAAATTCAGTAGTTGCTGTAGAATGATTTCATAGAGCCCAGGAAAAGTGACTGGTGTTCACTATGTATACTTGTTCCGAAACCGGATAAAACTTCCCGAATGTGCACTGATTATAGGAAGATGAACAGTGTGACAAGATCAGATTCATTTCCATTACCAAGAATCAATGACTGCATTGATAAAATTGGAAATGCCAAGTATGTCACCAAATTTGACTTTCTGAATAGATTTTGGTAAATTCCACTAACGGAAAGGGCAAAAGAAATTTCGGCATTTGTGACTCCAGATGGACTCTATCAATATAAAGTAATGCCGTTCGGGATGAATGGTTCCCCATGTACCTTTCAACGCTTGATGAATATGTTTACCTCTGGCCTAGATAATTGTGATGCTTACATCGATGATGTCATCATCTACAACGACACCTGGAAAGAACATCTATCCATGACTCGGAAATTCTTCGACAGACTGTCTCATGCAAATCAGACAATCAATTTATCTAAAAGTGAGTTTCGCCGTGCTTCTGTGCCATTCCTAGGACATATTGCGGGACATGGTCAAGTTAAACCCATAGATGCTATGGCCAAGGCTATCTCTGAATTCCCTGTGCCTGTCAGCAAAAATCAACTGATGCGATTTTTGGGTATGGCTGGATACTATCGAAAGTTTTGATCCAATTTTTCTAATATCGCTGAACCCATGACAACCTTGTTGAGTAAGAAAAACAAGTTTCTTTGGACTGAAAAATTTCAGGAGGATTTTGATAAATTAAAAACCATACTCAAAAGTGTGCCGGTTCTTACAGCTCCAAAATTCAATCAATCTTTTAAATTATCTATTGATGCAAGTGATGTTGGGGTTGGAGCAGCATTGAATCAAGAAGATAGAAATGGTGTTGATCACCCAGTATACTGTTTCTCTAAAAAATTAGATAAGCACCAAAGAAAATACTCAACAACCGAGAAGGCTTGTTTGGCTTTAATATTGGCATTACAGCATTTTGAAGTTTACATTAGCTCAGTTCCTTTTCCGGTTGTTGTGTATAATGATCACAACCACCTTACTGTCTTCGACAAGATGAAAAATAAAAATCAAAGATTATTAAGGTGGAGTTTGTGTTTGCAAGAATATAATCTTAAAATCAGGCACATCAAAGGAAAAGACAATTGTATTGCAGATGCACTTTCCTGTGTATAGAACTATTATTAATGTACACTTTCTATAATTCATAAGAGTTTTGTTATGTCATTTTATTTTACCTCATGTATAATTTACATTTGGTAAAAAGAAAGCTTTATTATATAAACCTTTCTTTTCCTTTATGGGGGAAGTGTTACGTATATGTAATTAATTACCTGTGTGTTAATTTTTAGATTCTTTTTATTTTACTTCTTGTTTCATTACATTTTATTGCAATGATTATTTTCACGGGGTTTGATATTTTTGAAAAGAAATTCAGTCTTCTGTTGACTTGATTAAAACGCAAAAGTATGTTTTAAGCACTATTTTAGCTCACTTTTGTTCATAGATTTTGTAACCATCGAGCGGAAATGATTGGCTATTAGCAAGGTCATTTTGCGGCTCACGTGTTAACTATGATTATAAACAGCCGTTTTTATTATTCATTTCCAGCGTGAGAATTTGATTCTTAGGGATATTCTTGCTTACGCGATTATTGTCATTGTTTTATCGCGCTGTTCAAGTTAGAAATCACGTAGCCGGTCACGTGAGACACCATGTGATCTAAAATCGAGGCTTAAAACAGCCATTTTCTACTAGATCTATTGAGTTGCATTTTAAACCTTAAGGGCTTAACAGGTTTTTATTGTTGAAGCCAGACTGTTTTTGAAGTTTATCTTTTTTTTGGAATTTAATAATTTATTCTCTGGAAAACTAAACAAGTGTACTTTTTCATAAAAAGTTCTGGGACAAAGAAATTCAGTGGAAATTTATTCTGGAATTCTATACGGAAACATAAACTGTGAATCAATTGTGGATCTCTTGCCATTTGTACAACACCTCATCTGACTTCATCGCCTTCCATATTGGAACGTCATCGAGATTCGAACCTGGATTCAATTAGAACTGTTTAGTAATAGGACTTATATTTTGCAAATTGAGGATTAATTTTTGGATTATATTAACAAACCGTAACTCCTATTTCATATTTTTATCTCGTTTTCTAGGGAAATAAATTATTTTGCTAAAATTTACAAAGCCTGTTGACTTCACTCTTTACTTTTGTTACATTTGTACGAGCCTACACGTAATAACTCGAATAATAATGGAATGGTTATGATGATCTTCATTATGATTAACATTTTATGTATTCAGACTAATAAATAAAAACAACATGATCAGGTTATGCCAAAGAAGTGGACATATACAAATGAAACATATTTCGCTCCTGCACTGTTACGTTCAGCTCAATATTAAATGATTCTGTTTCAGAACCATTAAACGATCCAATTGATCAGTGACGTGCATTATGTAATACCAAAGGGTGTATGTGTGTTATATTCCGAATCGGTGTCAAAAAGCACATTTGACATAATGTTGGAACTTGTCCAACGTCAGGCTGAGAATAATAAAAGTATGCCATGTCGAACTAGTTTTTGAACCTTTTGCATATCCCAGTTGTATTTACACATTTTCAATCAAAATTGTAATGCATCCTTTCTAGAAACAAGCATTATGAAAAATATAGTCTAACAATGAGATGCACTTAAACATATGCTACTCGTTTACGTCTTCGATATATCTACATCGTTGATGTGGTTATTTATTCTTTAGCTTTCCTTTTTTACCCCTGGTGTTAGGCTCAAATTACCAAATACACAATCAACTTCCAAGTATATTCATGGTTGCTTTATTTGACGAAAAGTATTTTAATACGTCCAATTATACATGACTTTCATTCATTTACAACAAAAAGGCTGAAAGATCGAATCATTTTAATTTGAAATCAACAATAAAACTTTGACATTGATTAACTCAAAACTGAAAGCAGTTGTATACAGCTAATCAATACCTCCTACTCGGAATTGATTAGGGTCTACGAAAGATGATCATATATGGTAAAACAGTTTGATTTACCAGGAATGGATCTAGAAAAGGCTAGAGATTTATGTACAATCACAACTGCAACATGCACATGAGCTTGAATATCAGACAATATCAAACACAAGGCTGCTTTTTGACAACTCTTGATCATGTCAATATATGCAGCAGATACAAAACTATAATTTTGATTCAAAGTGTGTTTGAAATTCAATTGGAGATAAATACAATATTGGTTTCAGATAATCGATGATCTTTGCTATAAATGAGCCTAAATGCATGAAACATCATGATTGTTTGGATAATGGTGTTCAAGAACTTTTTAACCTTAACCAAAGTTTATTTGTTCATTGGTTGTCTCCAGCAATCCTATCATTGCGGGTGATTTCTAAAGATGTAAATATATATAAGAAGATAACGTTTACAAACCAACGACGCAAGTAATATACAGAAAGTTTTAAGTGACAAAAAACAGAGGAAAAACATTATCACAATATGCACCCAAATTTATGTTGTGTGATTTTGTGTTGGGTAAGAACAGAAAAAGCTTATACCAACTATGCGTTTCATAGCAAGACTTTAAATGAATAAAAATATACCGAGTCCGCGTGCATACTCTTTATTTGCCTCGTAATATTTATTCTGTCGATCGATCGATTGATTGATGTATGTGACGTGCTGTGGCTTGTTCTAAAATGAATATAACTTACGAATAGTATGTTAAAATTTAAATTGCAGTTTTCCTACCATGACATGGATTAAATTGTTTTCGTTATAAAAAGACATGAACGCAATGATTACACAATTGCAGGTATTTTTGACTACGGAAAGAGCTGAGTCATGTTGCCTCGTCACGTTTTACACGCTGTTACTGCTTTATCATTTTCTGAAATGTAAGGTTGTTTCTCTTTGGAAAAATTCCAGGAGTAGACGATTTACAGCAGTATGATTTTTTTCCGGAAAGGTCATGTCACGTACATAAAATATCATATACTTTACAAATTCACGAGTGAATTCATGTTTACAAATATTTTGCTCTATTTTCCAGCTGCAGCATATGTATTTTAGATATATCATTGCACAATCTCGTCTTTGATGGTGATTACTGACTTAGATAAACTGGACAATATGGACTATGAGTATTTAAATAGGACTCGTGTAGGTTCTAATGGTAACGTAAATTATTTACATTTCAGAGGTAACCAGATATTGGCACAACTTCAACATGGATATGTAAAATGAACAAGCCCTTTCAAATGGAGACGCCAGTTTAAAACATAGAGATATTCAGACATTACTTTTAACAATACTTTTGATAGCAACTTTAAATAGAAGCTGGTGGACCTGAACCAATTTACTTGGGTTACGAATACTGATTGGAAAGGATTCCAATTTTGATCTTGCATATAAGGGACACATTTCAGGTCAAAGGTCAGTGAGTGTCAAACACGATCGTTTAAATATTATAAGATTGTTCGTTGAAAACGTAATAACAAGCTGTTTTATTTTTCACAGCGCCAAGTTCTAAACAAAGATAACTACATTTATTAGATGCGAGCTGCGAAGGACAACACGAATAGTCACAATACGATAAGTAGTAGCAACAGGTTATCCAAGCATAGGTTTCGGTTAAAACAAATGTAATAACTACAAAGCAAACTCTTCTTTGGTAAATTTAATAGTTCGACATAATTTCTAATTTTTTTAAAATGGATCATATCTATAATTATAAAGACTTGTCTTTGATGGTTGAATTGTTGCAATATGTATTTGGCCATACTGTGCTAAAACAAACATTAACCAAAAGAAAGTACCATTTCGTGTAATATACTTCCATTTCGTCTGTTAACATACAGCAGACAGTTTTGATTAATTGCATGGACGATAGGTCATTTTCCAGCAGCTAGCATCAAGTTTATCAATGCATCTGTAGATTGGCGTTGTAAATGCACATGACTGTGGATTTTGAAGATTTTATTTACCAAAGCAGGTCCTCGGAAATATTTACTGCAAATCAAATAGTATTTGATAATATACAAACCAATACTACGTCCGCAATATTATATTTTGAGTATAAATACTAATTCTTAAGTAACAGTTTTACATCTTATTGGCATATTCAGATCCACTTCTCACAGATTCAGCTGGTACTCACTGTATAGCGCATGCAAAGTCGGGTAGTATAACTTCGACACTTTATAAGAAATCTGTATATCCATATTATTCGTCGTAATTTTTAGGGCCGTTCTAAGCAAATATGATGTACAGTATCTTTATCTTCTTTGCTGAAGATAACACAGACCAAATTACACTCTGGTGATATATGAATTAAATGTCTCCAATATCTGGTTCCATTTAAGAGAACAGTTTATATGTTTCTAAGATTTGACGATTCTTCATTGTTAAATAATTGTACTACTTTATTTTGACTTGGGTTTTGCCAATAATAAGAATGTTAATAAAATATTCTAAGTGACCGTAACATAGGACGGACTAAGACACAAATTAATATTCATCTTCGATCTTATTATTGCACAAAAATCACATTTCCTTTCATGTCTTTCGTTTCCTATATGTCTATTAGGTTTGACACTTAATGGGTGTGATGAAACCCTAAATTTACTTAAACCCTCTCCATAGCTGGCATCATAAATTAATCTCAGATAAGATGGTTTTTTGGAGGATATAAATTATATCTTTAAACAATTATGAAGCTTTCGAAAGAATTGTAAAATTATAATCAAAACGAAATATTTAAATAATTGGTTAAGAGCGATAATAATGAATGTAAGAGGACAAATTTAGGGTAAAAACAGACTTCTTCAAAACCTGAGATGAACAGTATATTACACAAATTAAAAGCTTAGATTTATAATTCATTCCTAGTGCTAGGTAGGCATTAATTTATATATTTTGAAGAAGGAGGCGATTACACATTCTTCCGAAGTGTACGACGTAACGAAAAGCGACGTGAAGCTGTTGTTGAGGATGGCATCGAATCACCGCTTCTCATCAACAAATAAATCTCTTGAAGGACAAAACTTGACAGACTTACGGTTAAATCTGAATAAGGATTTTCATTATTTGCATAAATCTGAAATTCCTGTATGTAATGGTGTTTTACTGTCAAAGTTGTTATATTCTCATTTTGTGGCTATTGCGAACTATTCGTATTAATTTGCTTATTTGTATTATGGGCGAACATGCTTGATAGCGAATGGGTATCATTTATCTAGATTTGAAATGCCTTTCATTGAGGCAGCGGTTTGTAAAGTGCGGTTAAAATTGTCCAAGTAATTTTTCGAAGGACGTTCAAACTATTAACAATGGATGCGAAGGACGAAGTCAAACACATGCGTGGCGAATGGACATTCGGTCAGGTTAACTAACCAAGAAAACAAAATTTTGTAGGATATACTTACTTCTCATAAATGAAAGTGAAGGAAGAAAATTGGACTAATTGTCATAACAAATACGTAGTATCGGTCTCCATTGGTACGCCCTCCGAAATGAGTCTCACAATATGTATGGGTTATACGCCCCCAGAATAAAAAGAGTAGAATCACTGACGCATAGGTTACCTTTGTGTATCCTTAACCAATACTATTTGCACTATAAACCATGTAATGATACAGTATTGAAATAATCACCGTATTTATTATCATCAAAGCAAACAGAGCATCAAAAAAACAAAACAAAATGCAAAATGAAAAGCTTCTGTCCCTAGTCAGTTATATTGTTTTGATAGGTTACATTCAATGGAATAATTGCAATAAAGTTATCTTCTCGCACAAGTATCTGTAAAGAACATATTTACCGTTGGTGTCGAAAATGATGTTGATATCTTTCAAATAAACATTTTCATGGGTGTAAAACTGAAATGATCCAATAAAGGGATACTGACTTTTGGGGCATAACGGGTGAATTGGACATCAAGACACACAAACAAATATAAATCTATGAATTTTTCCTATATTATTGAATTTTTCTACATTAGTCCTGGACGAGGATATTTAATAATTTGTGAATTGTAGTAGATACGTTTCGAATATATCTAAAGACATATATATATATATATATATATATATATATATATATATATATATATATATATATAGTGTTATGTATATCTATATGTTTTGTAACTCCTGGCACATAATTTTATCTAATTTTATAATTCTTGCTCATGATTGCAATGTGTACAGAATATATTTAGTTATCTTCGGCCTACGTGACTGAATCTGTTGAGGGTATAATCTTTCTTAGGATCTATACATAGATGTTTATGTATACGTTGACAATTAGTAATAATAATCCCAATAATAAAACTTAAAATGGAGCATATGGCGTACTTTTCAGTGACTGATGGGATATCTATGTTTCAAGAATAATTATGTGGCTTCTCATTAGTTGCGCAAGGTCACTTGACTATACCTACTTTGACGTAAAATCAATAGTATATCCTGTCACGTGGAGTCTCTTGGGAATTACAGTTGCAATATACGGTGTCTATAAGGAAAACATTAAACAGTCAGTTTCATTCCGATTTTTGGTGTCATTCACACTGATTGCGTTCCTGTTGTAAGTCTGCATACGTGCTTTATGTTTTACTTAGATATTATGTGAGCGGAAAACACTTGTTTGGAATGTACAGTGGAAATAAAAAGTACTCATTATTTCGACTATAATATTATTATGGAACTTTAATAAATTAATCGAAGGAATTCTGGACAATGCCATCTTGGCGACACGTTTATTGGAGGACCAGTACATTTCTGTATTAAAATTTAAAAGGAACTTTTCATTCATTTAGGACTTTCTTAGACCTTTAGAAGGAATATCTTGGATTCACGTCATAGTGCTGTAAGTTTCTCTCACATGTTTCATTTATAACTTTGATTATTACATTGTTTGTTAAGTTTAATGAAACTTGTTGCTTTTGCTTCTTTTCTGTTACTTATGGTTGTAGCCATAGATTCGTCACAATACATATATATATATATATATATATATATATATATATATATATATATATATATATAAAGAATACAAATTATATTGCGAATAACAGTCCTTTCAAGCGCACTGGATCCAGCAAGTGATCACGTGTGTCAGGGATTGATTGAGATAAATGCAATAAACTGACGACGAACAGTGCAAAACTATTATCTAACTAACCTGAGCGATTTCGACTCTTAATGAGTCTTTTTCAAAGGCATATACAAAACATAGACAAAACAAACAATGAAACACAAAAACCATTGTGTTTGCAAAACTCTACATGGCTGTTTCTACATGAATTAAACCTTTAAATGTATTGTGTCTCAACCAGCCAATATCAACTTGTTGTGGATACTGGAAAATATTTGTATTAAGCTAGAAATCGATGAGCCATAGCGACATCTATTTGTGCACATTTATTTAAGCGAAATTATATCCGGGATATTTCATTCGTATAGTAGTAATTGAAGGCTACTAAGAAAATTTAGAAAAGTTTTGAAAAGAAAATGTGTCGGTTGCAAAGGATAATTCCACCTGTGCATGGCTGTCTTTTTCTAGCCTTCTTGGTTTAAACCGCTTGGTTTCAATGTTCTAAGGCGGCGTATCCAGTAAGATTCATTTTCCTTCCTGGTTTCGGAACTCCAGGTGGGGTTGTTAGCAATTGCGATAAGTGTTATATCACTGAAAGTGTGGCCAGGGGAGGAAAAGTGTTCTGAGACCGGGCTTCTGTACAGCGTCTTTGTCATCCAACCAGATCTATGAAGGTTGATCTTTTTGTGTAGCCTTTCAGTTTCTCCGACATACTGAAGGCTACAGATCTTACATGTGATGAGACAAATTACATTCTCTGTTTTGCATGTTTTGTTTGGACCATGTATGTTTAGTTGTTCTCTAGTCACTGTGCTAGTAAATGTCCTGGTCTCTATCATATGTTGACAGGTTTTGCATCTTTTATCGCCACATGGGCTAGATTGACTAGGGTGGTCTTGACTAGTGATTGGCGTTAGCTTCGCCCTGACTAGGATGTCTTGAGGTTTTTTGGTCTCCGGTAAGCTACTACAGATTTGTTCGGAAGGATTAGCTTTAGTACGTCCGACGATTTCACGATGGGCCAGTGTTTCGCGATGATTATACCTACCTATGTATATATATATATATATATATATATATATATATATATATATATATATATATATATATGGTTATATATATATATATATAATGACAAAGAAACATGTTGCGGTTGTGGAAAATACTAATAATAGTGTTCAAGACTTAGAAGCCAGGACAAGGAAAACGGCATGTTTGGTTTTCAATTCCCTGAATTCTTAAAAGTGGTTAGTGCGTCTTGGATAAAGGCGAACCAGCTTCAAAACGCCCGCATTAATTGTGTCGTTAAGAGTTACTTTGCGAAGACAAAATATTCAAGATAATAGTCATATAGTCATATGCTGCTTGATCTGATTCAGAGCCACTATAGAAAGGATTGGCAACATCATTGTTCAAACGTAGATCCGCCTTAAGCACTGCATAGTTAGTTATTCGTCAGCATAGCACGTTCGATAGCCAATTTTCTTTTACCGAGGTAGTAGTAGTGGGATGGCACATACTTGATTTTATTTAATTGTGTTAGAAGGCAGTTATATAATCGAATTTTTTTATTGTGCGTATTGTTCCGTAATTTGGTAGCGGAGTGTAACAAAGACTTACATCTAGATCAAGATCGTACTTTAGGAATCAGTATACACTTTTAAAGGATCAAACTAGCATTCTAAACGAACGAAACATTATTCAAAACTTAAAATAAATTGTTTCAGGAGGCACAGAAAAACCTGACATAGTAATCATAATAATGGTGCCGATTGACACGAATGTTCCAGAATGTGCCAAATCTATATTGACTATATAATGGAGTTGTTTGTCGCAGAATGGGCACTTTTGCATTTTCGACATGATAGCCGATTTCACATGTACACATACAAACTGTATGGGAAGAATGACTTGATGGAGCACAAAGGACATTTAGGTGAGGCAAATGCAATCAAAAGTGAAAAGAAGTAATGGGGACGTGGCAGACTAAGTTGGCTTTGGCTTGTGCTCATATTAAATGGCGCTCAGTTATTTTAATTGAGGTTCTTTGTTTGAATTCCGGTCCTACAGCACATAATTCGCTTTGTTAAACATGTACGGTAGACAGGAATCAACAAATATAACATCGGATAAGAATGGTACCCGAAAATCATTTATGCGTTGAAGGAAAATCACACTTTGAAAATACTTGTAATTATACGATTTTCAAACGCTTTCGTTAGAGATTATTATCTCTGGACATGGATTAATTCGCTGAATTGTGCTTAAAGGCACATAAAACACATGCCATTGTATAGTGTGATGACGCAGTTAAAATACTTTGTGCACAGATGTTATTTTGTTTTCGAACAAAGCATGCTTCCAGGGATTCTATACAATACGAATAAATTTTACTATTAGTCAGCTGCACTGAAATGTCAAAAAGAGAGCTATTATATTCAAAGGCGATGTTTATTCAAATGACAAATGGATTAAAACTCTTCCGTAAAATGTTTCGATTCAAAATATTCCCATGACTACTCAATAATATTATAATTTCATTATCGTGAACTCACAAAATATGTCTCGATCTAAACACAGTTAACAGTGACACAAATATAAGATATTTATTCGAAACGGGAGAAACGCATATACATTTCATCGAGAGGGCGAAAATACTTCATGCACGAGATGAAATATATATCTTATTCACTTGTAGCAAGCAAAGACTCTTCTTATTTCATGCTCCAACGTATTGGCCGGCAAGATGTACGGAGCATATTTCTAACTGGACCACGTTCATTGTTTACCTATCGTTTATGTTCCGCTGTGTTTTGTAGTTATTCACACAGAAAATATAAACGGTTAAAAGTAACATAGCGTAATAGGAAAACAGTTCGCGTGTTCCTGGATTGGAAATAGAAACGTCTTAAACAATAAGCTACAAAATATTTTTTTCAGAAACATTTACAAGAGAAACCTTTTTATGCGGTTTTGAAGACATATCGCATGAAATGACTGAATTATATTTGTGGAAGGATATGGACCACTGCATATCAAAGCGCCAATAGGCTTGTTAAGTGTCTCGTTTAAGTGTTACATTCATATGCTCCATTACTTTTCAGCATACACTGACAATAAGATAAAACGGTAAATAATTCGGCCAATTTTAAACTTTTAAGGGGACATAATATGCTAATGTAAAACTTTATTGTTTTCACGTTTCTCAATAGTTAGTCAAATTCCGCAGTTAAGTCCCTAATGAATCATGTACATGTTTCCTAGCCGATGAAATGGCAAAATAGAGGCGACGTATATAGATTAAGTACGTCAAGTTTCTGGTACAGATTTCAGACTTTGGCAAATAATTCCACTGGTTTTGTTCAATACTGGCAATGGACTACTGAGCTTTTAAAGTGTTAGCTTGTGTTTATGGAATATTAGCTGCAAAATGCTGGTACTTCAGATATGATTTTTCAATTGCGTCCTTCAGTTCTGAAACCTGTTATGTATATACATACATGTTATGAATTTTTAATTATTTTATTAAGACAGAAAACTGACATGTAAAGGCTGATACGAATGGAGATTCTTTAAGCTATCTACAAGCAGTCAAATGTATTTGCTTGCTCGCAAGGTTATGATAAAAGGTTATGAGTTTTTCATTATTTTAGTAATAGAAAAACATTTGATAAAGGAGAAATTGATGAAGAAAAGGTAGACATTAATGAAGAAAAGGGACCAATTAATGACGAAAAGGGTGAAATTAATGAAGAGTCTTTAAACTTTCTACAAGTAGTCGACTGTATTTATTTGCTGGCCCATACGCCCACATGTTATGTTTGTGTCGTAATTCCGCTCTCGGTCCATATGGTTATGGTACGATGGGTAACCTGAACAATATGTATTGTTTGAGAGATAAAGGAGATCAAAATATGAACAAGACAAGGACTAATTAATGTACCAACTGCATCTGAACGATCATCTGTATCGTTGGAATGTTTTAAATTAGAATAGTATAATATTTTGGCAGAACGAAATAGTGTAATAGAGAAATGATATCGACTTGCCCAATTGATTTCGTAACCACATGATTTTGTTTACATATCATTTTGAATACATTCAACGTTAATCGCCATGAAAACAATAACAACTTCACCAAGATATTATAATTTGTATGTACACATTTGCTCAGTGATTATAATTTTTAACTGGTTCACCCGCTTCACGCATATAAGATGAAGCACATGAAGGTTTTTTCACAGTGGTATTATACATCCAGGTACTTGACTTGTCTATTTGGACATCTCATGATCACCTGGTGCAAAAAATAACTACGTTTAGCGGCGTAAAAACAATGTTCATGGTCTTGATATATTCCATCTGTTGTTCGGGTAGTCCGTTTTTTCTTCATTCGGTTACCCTATCTTGTCCGAAACCACTTGTGATAATTGACTCACTTGATATATATATTGTTCATATGTTCAGATGGTTATTTTATTTGGCTCCTTCGTCTGGCAAATGTACTAACAATCTAATTTGAATTTAATTTGGGATTAGTGTGCGACCATACATTATGTGTGTAGTGAATACAAAATCTTTAATAAGTGTTGTTGATTTTGTTCAGAGTTATGAAGTTTAGGCTTTTGTGGGTATAAAATGATGATACTTCAAATTATCATTTGTTTGAAAAAAAAAATGGATTTTCGGCGATGAGCCACCTAGTGGTAAAATGTTTTAGTAATATATAAAACTAGTACTGCTTTGAGATCATGGTTGTTGGATATCACATACCTTTATATGCCAGAGTTCACTGCAATATCTTTCTCATATAGTCACGTCTTCATCAGAATACATTACGTATCTGGATCCTGTCAGCTCTGACCTTTCCTTGATTTTGCTGTGACTATTACAACAAGAACGGCACGGCTTTGTATTATCAAAGAGGTACCTGATTGTGAATCATACAAAATTGAATGCTGATTTTCATTTCTCTCTCTCTCTCTCTCTCTCTCTCTCTCTCTCTCTCTCTCTCTCTCTCTCTCTCTCTCTCTTGCTTTATATATTAACAATTTATTGATATTACCACGACCATCTTTGTTTACTTTTGCCCAGTATCGGTTGTCGTGTTCGTAATGCAGAAACGCGGGTAAAGTGAGCGTCATGTTCTACCATTGTATCGGTAGAGTAGCCTCATGGCTAACATACATGTCATGAAAAAATTATAACACGTAGAAAAGTGAAATATTTTCAGATCTCGTATGATAATATAAAAGTTGGCATCAATGTTTATTCTTGAAATTCGGGCACTTGTATTATTAATATGTTTTCATCAAGGTGATCCAAATAATTCAAATAATTCTAGATGGATACCAAATAATACAAATAATTCTAAAGGGATATCATTGCTTATCTATATAGGAAATATTTCCACAAGCAGATTTAATAACGAACCCTCATCGTTTACCATTGAATGATATTGTCACTGATATACAGTAAGAATAATAGTACAAAAGAAGCATTTTTTATATTAATTTTTTAATCTTAAAAAACTCGATGAAAGGAAAGCGCTTATAGCGCCTTTATTAATTTTGAAACAACATGTATATTATATATAATGGACATGGTTATGGCTAAAATTGGTAAAATAAGCAGTGACTGTGCAAATTGTAACGCTCAAACGGATATATAAAGTGTCTAGTGCAGTCCTGTGTAAAGCCCTTGAACTCGCGTTCAGAATATTGCAGTTGTTCACTTAGGTTATTAGATCTTAAACCGTCTATCAATAGTATGTTTTATGTGGAGAGTTAGGACGATAATGTACTGGTTAAAGTTTTTAATCAGAGAAAATCTTAATTTTCTCAAACTATACCAAGTAATGTAATTCTTACGGATTGCTCAGCAAACATTAAAACAACAAATTTATGGCATGAGAAAGATAATACTCAACTCAGAGTTTTATGGCCGTAATTTAGTCCATATATATTCATTTTAATGCTTTTTACCCAAATTCTAAAACAAATATTTCGTTCTCGTTGTAGTTTTGGAGTTACTTCGAAAATATCATATAAGTAATAATGTTAAGCTTGGTTAATAAAAATCATCAAACTCCGTAATCCCGTGCATTTACCACATACACCATCAGATGCATTGACAAACAAGAGGCTGACTGCTACAAAATGTGCGACCTTAGAAACAGTTATTCAAATTGGTCTAATTGACATTAATTTACCAGAAGAGAGTATGTTGTACTAGCTGGTTCTATCTTTTGTTCAGTTAAGAATTTGGTACCGTTTTAGAAAAATTAGAAACATAATTATCCACCTATGAATTATCACCTTTAGGGTTTGCAAAATAATTACCATCCTCTCTTATCGTTAAATGTAACTCATGTGAATTGAATCAAGTCTGCCAGCTTCTACTAAAAGTTGCTATCTACAGTGCTTTTCATGATGGTATCTGATGCTCTTATGTTTTAAAATGGCATCACTTTTTGTAAAGACCTGCACGTCTTGCATATCCACATTGTAGTTGTGTCAATAACTGTTTACCCCCTAAGTACGTTAACGTTGCAAGCTATACATGCCCTATATGAATAATCACACAATATTCTGCAATTTACATAAGTTAATAAGCACATGCAGTCGAGCTTATGCAATGAGATATATAAACATTGGGTGTGGTAAACGTAAATCGAATAATTCCATTTAAATAAAAGATATATAAATACCAAAAGTATATTAATAGCTAAAGAAGAAATGATTTGTAACGGTTTCTCGGTTACTGCTATAGGTCACCGCCTTCTATAACCAAATAATTTATCCTCTTGTATGGTCACATGTTGACCACATTTTTTTACGAACTACATTCTGAAGGTTCATATGCACACGTGTGTGATTCATAATAGATAAGGATAAAGGCATAGTGGGTAGAACGCTATGACCTGTGTCAATACGAAAAAACAAAAGCCACTATTCTAACACTAATCACGTGAATTGCTAACCAGGAGGTCTATGGTTTTGTTCACTATGTCAGATAGTAATGAAAGGAACGCGTTGTCGAGCATTCCTTAGTCGGAAATCCCAATGTGTGAAGGGACTTATATAGGTTTTAGAGGTTTATCTCAAGGTTAAATGATGGCAGTTTCGTTAATAATGACACGCATATTTTTGTAAGCCTTTACTGTACTGTACTGACTCTAACAAAATATAAATTTCAGCTTCTCATTTTGATACTGTTTTTCATCTGGTTTTTCATCTACTTTTCCCAGTTAGCTATTTTGTTGCTTAATTACACTTGTCATTCATACATTGAAATAGTTGAGATGTTTTTTTTTAAAATGTTTAAATTATGTGTTTGTTTAATTTTTGTGAAAAAGTTTCATTAGCCCGAAACGTGGGGAAACTATTTTGCAAACGTTCTCAGTTCTCTCTCTCTCTCTCTCTCTCTCTCTCTCTCTCTCTCTCTCTCTCTCTCT
>JAECUM010052581.1:0-22324 GCA_016617855.1 Megalonaias nervosa
AGCTAACTTATCAGAAGGCCATAAGAAATGTTTCCATAATATCTTCTCAAAGAAAATTAAAATTGTTCGGTTGTGAAACTAATGTCAAAATAAATAATTTCTGAATTATTTGAAATCAAGCTCAGAAATCCCAGGGGATACTCAAAGATTTGTCTGTTCCTAAAATTGTCAAATGGTATAGCCTGAAAATGTAAGGTTACGTTCTGTTGTAATCTACTAAAATATGTTATTTGGAGGCTTTAAAAAGAATTATTTTTGCCTTCACCTGGTTTAAGAGGAAATGAAGTTACGTGTCTCGTGATTGCAAGGAGATTATGTAAGGGAATCAATCAGTACAATAATCATTATCTGATAGTTGTTTGAGGTGGCGTTCCTTCCCTTGGATATATCTCTATCAAACAATCCATCGACCCCTTCCACACACATCACCCAATCAAACCGATATTTCCCTTAATATGTTGAATATTACACAGACAAAAGTGTGATAAAAGCATAATTTTTCTGACAACAGCGTTTTCTTACCTTGTGATTATACAATATATATATATAATAGATCCCTTTCCAGACAGCAAGTTATGTTAATTCTTCTACTATTTTATCACTTGCTAGCATTGACTTTTCCATTATTCATTATAGACTTTGTTTTTCATTTTCTTCTGTATACCAAAATGTAAACGATGTATTGTTCTGTCCGTATCACTGTTTTGCATATTTCTTTATTATCTTCTTAGGAAGCTTTTGCATTACCTGGCTCTTTTCACAGTTTTATAATTCCTAATAAACTACAAGAAATCGTAAACAACCTTCCAGACGACGGGATACAAGACCAAAATAGAACAGATTTGTCTCTCAACCATCTGACAGGTCAAATACCCTAGTAGGCATATGTCTACAGGATGCCTGACAGGTCAAATATCTTAGTAGGCATATGTCTACAGGATGCCTGGCAGGTCAAATATCTTAGTAGGCATATGTCTACAGGATGCCTGGCAGGTCAAATATCCTTTTACGCATATGTCTACAGGATGCATGGCAGGTCAAATAAAGTAATATAAATACTTGTCCCATGCTTGAGACTCTAAATATAATTCCCTAATCCACATCGTAATTTGTTCGCAAGCAGTAAACTTATAGGTTTTGTATATTTTTGGAAATTTAAGAGGAAATGTATTCATTATTTTTTCTTCAAGTGCCTTCCCATCATTATCGTGGGTGTTCCTCAGGTAGGTACCTTATGTTTTTTAAAGTCTGTTTGTTAATAATTATGTTCACGATAGAGATGTTATTGCTGATAGGGCAAGAAGTAAACAGCTTATTTATATCTATAACAACAGTTATATTCAGAAAGATATCTAGAACGCTGTTGAAACCATTTAACACCCATTACAGTCTGAGACTTTAACAAATTAAAATAAACTCAAAGGAAATGTAGTTAATATACAAACAATTTGCATTACGTTTTCAAACGGTATCACGGTTTAAAAAGTGATCCATTCAAATTAGAACAATGTATTTTTTCTCTCAATATAGGTTTTTTATGTTATGTTATGTTATGAGACTGCATGCGTCTACTTTTACAATGTAGGGCTTATAAAATATTCCAGGTTTTGTTTTGTATTTTAATTTTTTTATTTTTTATTTAATTTTTTATTTTTTTTTTGTTCACGTAACTTAGAGATATAGATCATTTCAGTTCTGGTTATAGAATACGTATGAAAGTTTCTTTTCTTCTCCCAAATAGGTATTACCAGTAAGGATAATGCATTTGGTTCAGAATCGATCAATCGCACATGAGGTAATCAAAAACTACAGTTGAAATGTTTACGTACAAGGAAAACGTTTTGTAGACGTCCAATTACTTCCATATATTTAATTTTAACACAAGAATATACATCCACGCACACATACGCATCTTCATGGCGACCAAACCTTACAATCCTGTACTAGGGTTACCAACAAATATGTTCCATTCACTGAAGAGAGAGGGAGAGAGATCGGAAATTGAACAAAGCACTGATTAATTTTGTCAAATATGATACGTGTTTCCAAGATGGAGAAAAGGGTAGTGTGTGTGTGTGTGTGTGTGTGTGTGTGTGTGTGTGTGAGAGAGAGAGAGAGAGAGAGTGCGTCTGTGTGTGTTTGAACAAACGCAAATTAAATCACGCGTTAAATTTATTTCCCCTTTCAAACCTTTTGTAGACTTTTCAAACATTATATAAAATATTGAAGGAAACACCTAAACACGCATATTAATACCTTTTCATCGACTTTCAGTAGAATGCATAGTTCCAGTTTATGTGTGACACTGACGATTGTGTGTGCTTACGATATGGAAATAGAGATCAAATTTCCATAGGGAACGGCATGTCCAAGATGTAAACTTTCGTGGTCTATAAACTCCGTAGTTATAATAATAATAATAATAATAATAATAATAATAATAATGATGATGATGATGATGATGATGATGATGACAATAATAATAATAAAATTAACATAAGGCTAGTATAACGTACAAGAAGTTTCTAAAACTTTGAGACCATTTGCAATAATACTGTAGGTGTTATATTTCGTGCCATTGTGATCTTATTTACCTCCAAAACATAATCTTGAGATATTTTTAAAGTATGTTTCTATATAAATGTTTTCACTTTTTATTCATCCAACTGAAACTGCAGTATCACGTACATTAGAACTCCAATAAAAATATGCATTTAATAGTTTCTGTTTTCTTCAAGGTATATCTTAGATACGACAAACAATTACAACATTTTTATTTACTGCAGGATATCTTGGGCACCAGTCAAAATATTTTGTCATCAGTGAAATTTTATTTTCCCACATTACTGTAGATAATTTCTGGATAAACCAATTAAGTTGATGTTCCAGAAGCAATGTTATATTACATGTTTAAAGGCATCAAAGTTTTCATAAGAATAAGAAAACTCGCCGTGGTTGATCTCTTTCTTATCTCATTTTTAATCTGTCTTCTCTATGAATTTATATTTTTCAGGTATCACATATATTTCGTCTGTGCACGTAGAGTTCTAAACTTTTAAATGATATTATTGACTTCTCCTTCACGATAAATCATGCAGTCATTTACACAATAAGGCAAAACCTATGACAACGTATAACCTGAATCTCTCTCTCTCTCTCTCTCTCTCCCTCTCTCTCTCTCTCTCTCTCTCTCTCTCTCTCTGCCATAAATGGGAAATTAAAGCTAATATTATCAAAATAAAATTCACTATATTAGTTTGAGTTGCATGCATTAATTTGTGCATTTCCCCAAAACACACGGTTATTGTAAAGGAGTTATAGATGCAAAGTGAGAAAATAAAAGAAACATATATTATTTTATGTGACATATCTGAGTACCTTTATATGCAAATAGTAATGACGATTTGAGAACACGTAGATATCATTCACAATATGAGTGGTTTTCTTTATCCAGGATTAAACAAAATACAGTGATAGTCATAAGATAATCTGCTTTTCAGGTAGGTACAGTTTACAACTTAGGCGTTCCTGTAGTAGTAGTAGTAGTAGTAGTAGCAGTTACAAGAGTTGTAGCAGAGAGAATGGAATTAAAATAGTTGAAGTTGTGTTATCTGAATATTTATTTTGAATACATACATCAAACAGGTGTACATCTTTTGAAGTAAAAACTTGTTTTATGTCCACGTATTTCTGCTTTCATAGCAATCCGACAAGTGTTGGACTTTCCCAGATATGATGTGCAATCAAATTTCGTTGGAGTCGATGTACAGATATAAATATTTACCATTTTTGTTTCATTTATATATTTTCGTAGTTTCTCGTGAAGCGGGGTGCCATGACTTTCAATTCGCATCAGTCTTTAACTTTAATGCTTTATTACATGAAAAAATTCCTTGGTTGCGTTTGAAGTGCTACCAAAAGGATTCTATTATAGCATTATGTATGCTCTTCAAAACTTCACTCGCAATCATGTAGGCATTTTCTTCAAACTTGTAACCATTATTTCGATTCTGTTTTCTGTGCGTTATGTATATTTCATTTATATTGAGTACTTGACCTGTGTCCGTGGTTTAGGGTAGATTATATGGAATGTATCATCAGAGGTTCTGCTTGTGTTCAGATATAATATGAGATGAATGGTTTATCTAAATTATTCATTGGAATTACAAAGTGCTAATCGATATTTATGAATTCATTCAAACACATTCTGGATTATATCATTGTGACACAGCATGACTACTGCTGCATCAGCACGTTCAAGAATATTGGCATACCATCACATTCAAGATTATCCGAATTCATTCGGAATATTCTATACCTTTAGACTTGTGATAAACATTGAGGATTGTTTGGGATTTAATTCACAACACTGTAGGTGTCTTTTGAATTTTTACATTGTACTCTAGGAGAAAAGTTATTTGTTAAATTGTAATAAACTTGTTGGTTTTGCTTCTTTCTGTTGCTTACTTTAAGACTAATGATTCCTAACAGGCATGATGGATGAAAACTAAACGAATCACATTTTCTACAGGAGTTGGTGCATATTTGAAAAGCGCTTGTTCAGTAAAAATTCGTTAAACCTTAATATTTTATATTATTTATACTAGTACCTGTTTTCTGCTACTAGTATTTGTACTAGTAACAATTTTCTAGTCGTCGTTATATCTTTCCACCTTTCTATGTCTTTAAAGACTAGTTGAGGTTGCATCACCTACCTGCCACCCACTACACAAAAACAAAATTACTACAGAGAATTCACTTAATTATATAGCCAGACACATCATAAATTTTTTATAGTATTAAAGTTTCAAAGAAGTTTACCTGTTCCTGGGTCATTGACGAGTAGCACTCAATTAAATAATAATAATAATAATAATAATAATAATAATAATAATAATTCCTGAAGATAATTTCTCTATGATTTGCTGTGACGGAGTTTCGTTATCACTTTGTTTTGCTCCTCCTGACTTATTTACCTTTCATATTGATTGTATAAACGAAACACCGAATGCACCAGTCCGCACCTATTCTGCATGGTAAATAAAGTCTGAGTTGCACTTGCATAGAGTGCACTTGAATCAATAATTAAATAATATAAACAAACGAATTTATAAACAAACCTACTTTTCGGGAGGTTAAAAATACTTGTGATGCTAACAGATTATTGACCCGTGCACTTTTTCATTTAGGCACCAGGAGTTCTACGTTCTCTCTGCTCCAGGACAGAAGAGTGATACCACAATGGTGTTAGTATACCCTTGTTAAGTACCATGCTGTTTTTTTTTTTTCGCACGAATATATTTCCAATATCATCTCTCTCTCTCTCTCTCTCTCTCTCTCTCTCTCTCTCTCATCGTCTCTAAATATATTAATTAATCATTCATGCTGCCAATTTGCTCTACATAATTTGCTATAAATAATTATGGACTCGTTTGGAACCGTCACCGCATTTTTAAAAATTTGAATCTTGTCTGATAGGATTTCATATGTTTGCATGTTTGCTTATTCGTTTTGTTAATTTTGGTTTTTAGTTTTAATTACAAACCATCTTCGAGGTAAACAAATAACAAATTAGTTGATAATCTTAGATGAATGTTGTGAAAAAGCCCCAGACATTTTCACCACTAGAATATCACCACTAGAATATAGAGATTATGACATTTATTGACTTTTTAACTCCAAAGCACCGCATACATTTTAGAACGCATCATGTTGAGAAACCTGTCCGGTTGATCTACATTCGTACTGACAAGTAATAAAGTTAATATTGTATTGAGAGCTTAAGTTGCTGAAGCGGTTATTCGCAATATTCTTAGATGTAAAGATTAAAGCTGGTGAGGTATAATGCAATTATGATATCAATGAAAGAGAGATTCATGTCAACAGTACGTCTGCTGTTGACCCTTGGGTGTGTGTAAAGTCTGCTTTTCGCGGTCTTGTGCTCAATGTGTTACTGCAATTTATTTCCCTAGAATACAAAGTGAAAATGTAAAAGAACTTATAGTATTGTGAATAAAATCCCAAATAGTCCTTACAAAATTGTATCACAAGTCCAAATGTATGATGTTCAAATTGAATTCCAGTTGTGTTCCAAATAAATTCCAATATTGAATTTGTTGATGTTCCTGTAGTCTCGAACGTGCTAATTTAACAATGTGTTAACAGTCTTTTGGTGTATCACAATAATATAATCCAAAATGTCCTTGACTGAATTCCCTATAATTCCAAATTAATGTTTTAGTCCAAGAATATAATTGAGCATTTTGTAATTACGTTGAATAATAAATTAAATAGTTAAATAAATAAATCCATCCAAATTAAAAACTGAACACAACAATAAGATTGATTCTGATATATCCCTCAACTTGACCTAGGTCGCAATTACTATTTTCTGCAAATACTTGGTGAGCGTAATATAACATTTCTGTTTGGAAAGCTTCTAAGAATCAAGGCTATATCTTTAACTCCAACTGAACTAAACATGTTTACAATAATAATGATATGAATATGTAATCCACAATGCCGTTATAAATTTTAAATATAAATGTGTGATATATTTATGGCTAAGAGAATTTTCTTGGTTTACATAGGTTTGTTCATGAAAAGAATGATGGTGATTAATTTTAAGAAAAAAAAGACTTGGAGGACAGCCTGAATTTGTCTGTCCCTAAACCTGTCAAATGTTATAAACTGATAACATCAGGTAATTTGTGTTTAGTAAATTCATTATTAATGTATTACAATGAGGTGTTTAGAGGTTTTAAAGTAAAGTTCATTAGCAAGCTTCAAGGTAACTTTCATTAGTAATATAATGTTCTGAAGTGTTTGGAGGCTTTACGGAAACCTTCGTTAGTAATATACTTTAACGGGATGTTTGGAGGCTTCAAGATCACGTTTATTAATAATATAATACACTGGGATGTTTGGAACTTTAGGAAAGGCTCATTAGTAAAATACTACAATGTGGTGTTTGGAGGCTCTAACGTAACGTTCATTACTGAAATGCTGTAGTAGAGTTTTAGGAGGCTTTAAGGTAAAGTACGTTAGTGAAATACTACAATGTTTTGTTTAGAAGCTCAAAGGTAACGTTCATTAGTGAAATACTACAATGTGGTGTTTGGAGGCTCTAAGGTAACGTTCATTAGTGAAATATTGCAATGGTGTGTCTGGAGACTCTAAGGTAACTCGTTAGTGCAATACTACAATGGTGTGTTTAGAGGCTCTAAGGTAACTCGTTAGTGCAATACTACAATGGTGTGTTTAGAGGCTCTAAGGTAACATTCATTAGTAATATATTTCAATGGTGTGTTTGGAGGCTCTAAGGTAAAGTTCATTAGTACAATACTACAGTGGTGTGTTTGGAGGCTCTAAGGTAACGTTCATTAGTAATATACTTTAATGGTGTGTTTGGAGGCTCCACGGTAACGTTCATTAGTATTATACTAGAATGGTGTGTTTGGAGGCTCTAAGGTGACGTTCATTAGTAAATTACTACAATGTGGTGTTTGGATGCTTTAAGGTGATATTCATTACTAAAATACTATAGTGGGTTTTTGGAGGCTTTAAGGTCACGTACGTAAGTGAAATACTACGATGTGGTTTTTGGAGGTTCAAAGGTAACGTACATAAGTAATATACTTCACTTGTGTGTTTGGAGGCTTTAAAAGAATTATTTGTTTTGTCTTCACTTGGTTTAAGAGGAAATATCGCTTCTGGTCACGTGATTAAAAAAGAGTATATAAGGAAATCAATCAGCAAAATTACCATTATCTGGCAGTTGTTTGAAGTGGATTTTATCCTTTTCGCTTTAACTCCATCAAACCATCACTCCTCACCTCCATCCACAGACGTCACACAATCAAACCGTATATCCTGTAATGTGCTGCATTTGACGAGCACGTGTATAGCATGCCGTCGCTGTCTTGAATTCACAGTCATAACGTCTTAATAAATAACGTAAACTTAATTGTTATGTAGCAAAGATGCACATAACTATTTTTTCTCCTGAACGTGTCAACGTTTCATGTCATAAAGTTAGGATGACCAACCGCCAGCGAAACAATTGTGAGCTCTTGATTTGCTTGATCCGTTGGATGATGAATGCAAATATTTTCTGCTATTTAATCATCAAACAGAGAGAGAGAGAGAGAGAGAAAGAGAGAGAGAGAGAGAGAGAGAGAGAGAGAGAGAGAGAGAGAGAACTTTCCTGACATCAAGTAAATTCTGTTAATTCTTGCCGTTTTTATTACTTGTGAGCTTTGACCTTTTCATTATTCATAATACGTTTTTTTCTTTTCTTTCTCTTATGTTTACTAAAATGTACATATTTAATGTTCTACGCATATCAGTCTCGGGGCCCCGAGTGGCCGAGTGGTCTAAAGCGCTGACCGTTACGGATCACTGCCATCTCACCTCTGTCTGCGTAAGTTCGAGTCCAGGCTCGGCTAACGTGGGTACGTGAGAAAGCCATGCCAGTAGCTTCTCGTGGGTCGGTGGTTCTTCCCGGGATTTTCCAGGGTTCTTCCTCCACCATTAATACTTGCCGCCATGTATAGCCTATCTTGTGCTGAAAAATGGCGTTAAACCCTATAACAACAACAATAACAACAGCATATCAGTCTCTATGAGTTCCAATGTGTATGTTTGTGTCTTTTACATGTTTTTTATTTTCTTCTAGGAAGATGCTGCATTACATGGCTCTTATAGTATTTCACATTCATATAATACATAAGTAACTACGAAAAATTTAAGACGATGTTCTACATGACGGGAAAAAAGTCCAGATAGTACATATCAGCGTCTTAACCGTCTGAAATGTCAAATATCCTTGTACGCATTTGTCTACAGGATATATGACAGGTCAAATATCCATGTACTCATGTCTACAGGGTCCAGGACGGGTCAAATATCCATGTACGCATGTCTACAGGATGCATCAATAGGCAAGAGTTTAATAATCAAACAATTTTATTATGTCACTAAAAGCATTCATATTATTACGTTAATAATAATTCACAATACCAATTAATTATTTTGTTGGAAACAGAAAATGATCTGAAAATAAAAAAAGAAACAATGTTTATATTAGGATACAACGTGTAAACAGGATGAAAATCAAGAAAAAGGCTGGAAGGATACTTCTCTACCTTAAATACTTATCCCATGTTTTAGACTCTAAAGACAATTCCGTCATTCGAGTCATTTTATTTTGAAAGTTGCAAAGTTGTAGGATTTCTGTGTGTGTGTGTGTGTGTGTGTGTGTGTGTGTGTTCGATTTTTAGCGTAGCTATTACAATGTTTCAGTCATATCGCTACGATGTCTGCAGTGTGACAGTTTATTGTGATGTATTGCATTGGGGCTTCATGCCGTAGACATGTAGCATCATGCCCCACCCAGTCACATTATTCTGACAACAGGCCGACCAGTCCTAACACTAACCTCTTAATGCTGAGCGCCAAGCGAGGCAGCTGCGGTACCATTTTTATAAATCTTTCGTATGACTCGACTGGGGTTAAAATCCGCAACCTCCAGCATCCAAGATGGATGCTCTAACCACTAAGCTACAGGATGTAGGATTTTGTAAAATACGATTAAAGCGTAGGACAATTTGCTTATTAAATAAGACGTGATTTATCATCTTTTTGCTCTGTTCGAAATTATTGTCATGATTTTAATAAACTGATATATTAAAAATATGCTCGGTGCAATGTATGTCTTGACAGGTTGCTAAATATATACATAGGTACATACATATCTAAATATTTGGCAGCTCGAAAGGAAATCAGTAATATATTCATACTTTATTACTTCAAGCTCTGTCGCAATCATCATCGTGGATGGTCTTCAGGTAGATACCTTAAACTTTTAAAGTTGTTTTGTAAATATTTTTTATGTCGTTGTGTTGCCATTGCTGACAGAGCAAGAAATAAAAACATTTTTTTACATTTATGTACAACACTTGTATCCAGAAATATTTCTGGAAGACTGGCAAAACTATTTACACCCTATACAGTCTGAGACTTAAACAAAATATAATACACTCCACAGAAATGAAGTCTTTATGTAGAGGGCCTATGCATTATGTTATCAAAGTGCTTCATTGTATTCATAGGGTTATAAAGTAGTCCATACACACGAAAACAAAGTATTTTGTACAAAATATAGAGTTCTAAGTCGTTTTATGAAAATGTATCTGTCTATTATTACAATGTATAAAATATTCCGGTCTTTGGTTTTGTTTTCACGATACGAGAAATTAATTAAAACATTTAATGTCTCGTTATAGAGTGCTTATGAGATATAAGTTTCTTTGGTCTCCTAAATATTATTCACTGTCAGTAAATAATAATAATAATAATAATAATAATAATAATAATAGTTATTATTATTATCATTATTATTTGAGGATGCTAAAATTGGTTCAAAATCAACCAATCTTACATATAGTCCACTAACACTATAAGTGCTATATATATATAACATATAAATCTCTTGTATTTGTTGAATGTCTCACCCATATTTATATTTAACACATAGACAAACACATGCAGAATGCACACATACACACTCATATAAATCTTCATGGCGACGATAGCTACAAACTGATCGCCAATGAGACAAGATAGGAGCATCTGAAAGATCAAGAACTATATGGAAGATTCTATGTATACAGCCAGCACACACACACACACACACACACACACACGCGCGCGCGCGCGCGCGCGCACACACACACATTGGAATAAAGCATACATAAGACGCAACTTTACACGTAGGCGTAAAAGATGGGAAAGTAGTGGCGGTATCACAGTTAGGTATATCTTCTTGTTTGGGGAATGGCATGATCAGAAAGAAGAAATACGTGAAGCTCGTTCTCACTAGAAAAGACTTTGTTGGATTTTGTTCGAAGCACATTCAGTCTATGTCTATTATAAATCATTACACAGTAGATTCTGGCACTTACGATGACAGTCTGATCAATTAGGCTATTCTAGAGAATACACGCACTTTATTCGATTTTCCTCATTCTTATCTGCTTTCTCCTTTATCATGAAACATACCATGAGACTGTAGTGAGAGTTAAAATATACCATGAGACTGTAGTGAGAGTTAAAACATACCATGAGACTGTAGTGAGAGTGAAAACATACCATAAGACTGTAGTGAGAATTAAAACATACCCTGAGACTGTAATGAGTTAAAATATACCTTGAGACTGTAGTGAAAATAATAAAGTTTCAGTATTATATGTCATCCACTGGCTCACCCTAATAATTTCGTAGAGTTAATCAGATACTTTTCCCAATAAGTGAATTGAATATGGAATATAAAACACATCTTGATACAATCAATACATAACATTTTACATGTGTCATTAAAACATTTTTCCTCAGTAAGCGGATACTTTGGATATATTTGCGCTTCGGAGAGGTTTTGTGACGCGGCTTGGTTTCGGTATGGACAGCATATTTTACTGACACTCACCGCATTCCTTCACTAGGTCTTATAATAAATATATTCCATTCACTGGAAGAGGGAGAAAGATAGGAAAATCAACAAAGCATCGACTTATTCTGTCAAAGATCATGCGTTTTTCCAAGATAGGGAAGTGATATCACCACAATGATGTTAGTATACCCTTGCTAAGTTCAATGTTATTTTTACTCGCACGAATATATATCAATATCGCATATATATATATATATATATATATATATATATATATATATATATAGAGAGAGAGAGAGAGAGAGAGAGAGAGAGAGAGAGAGAGAGAGAGAGAGAGAGAGAGAGAGATATGTATATACTTAAGTAGGAAGGATCTACTGCATAAGGACATAAATATCAAACAATAACGGTAAGAAACGATCAATTAACAAGAAAACACGGCGAGTCAATTGGGCAGACAGACGCTCGGGCAGACCTAACAGAGATCCATATATTTGGCTTGAGTACTTAAATGTATATTTCTGTTTTCAACCTTTGATGTTTTCCATGAAAACTTACTATGTGTAAGTAAATCGGTGCCGTCATCGCAGTGACAATGGCCATGATCGTTAAAGTTGTTTGCACACTTCACCTCCTGTGATGTATGGGTAGAACATGCATTGGCACAATTCTGGTCTGTGTAGCATGCATGGATCTCAGCTGCAATTATATTCAGTACGAACACTTAAATATCAAGAATTGCTGCGGTTCCCTACGTTCACTCACGTTATTGTCCCTTATCGTCACAAACTATTATAATTTTCTTCATTACCTCCTGTTTCCAATATAAAAGTATGCATTACGAGAGGAATTATCCAGAATGTTACATTGTTCCTTGATATTTCCCTTCCTTCTCGCTTTAACTAACTTACGTACAAGGAATTATTTCCAATTCGACAAACAATAATTTACTCAGACGACGGAAAAAGGAATAGTTACAGATGTCGTTTCATGAGGTCTTAACAGTTTGCTGCGAGGTACATTGGGCTTAGTTCTCACGATTGACAAGATAGGAAAGACTCTTGATAAGAGTAATTTTTCGCAACGTATTTATTTTTTCACTTTTCTACAACAGTTAAAAAATAAAAGATACTCGCTCTCAGATTAAAGTCACTGAAAGCACATCTTCGCTAACCAAGGTTCCGATAACCCTATCTACAGCCTGGCATATCGAGCAGATATTTCTGAGCTTTGGGTTTGTGAATTTCATTGGATGCGGCGGCAAGCCACCTCAGCCAATCAAAATTAAGTTGTTCAAATTTGGACACGGTTCTAACTTGAGCGAGACAAGGGGAGCACACAACTTGAATGGACTGATAAATAAACAATTTTCCGGTGCCGGTCCGTGTTTACACAAATACCTTTCGCTCAAGTACACCTGTAATGGCTTCGCTCTTGTACATAGTCATACTTTCGATATTAAACTTACAAAGTATCTTTATAGGTCAATTGCCACCACTGTTTTTGGCCGATGTATAATGCACTACGCTACCGTTTACTTGGCATTACATACTAAGGACGGCAACACATGAAATCAATAGATGTCACTAGGACGAAGCACCAAAATAGCTGTTCGATCCGCCAAGGTGTAGATAGGATTATCGGAACCTTGGCTAGTGAAGATGCTGAAAGCAGGAAGCACACATTAAACGCTTCACTGAGATCTTCAAGGGTATTTGTAAATTTATCGGATGAATTCATATAAGTCCGCCCTTTGGTTTGTGTATGCACAAAGACATAACGAAAATCTACATTCATTGTATGTTCAAGTTTGGTATAAATAAGTTTGAAATCGCCAGGGAGATACGCATTTTTGCGCAAAATCCATCGAAAACTTTCGAAGACTCGCACTAATCAACGTATATGTATGTTAGTATGTTGTTTCTACTATTTTGTTAGTTTGTATGCCCCCAGTATCCACACATTTTAAAATCTACATTATAAATTCATCATCATTATCAGTAAATGAAAGCACGATTTAATTTTGTTACCTATTTAAAATACATTTAAACTTTTCTAACATTGCATATATTAGTGATAAATTATTTAAGATTGCTTTATTTAATAAGTTTTCATCGATTGCCAATCCAATACATAGTGATACGGAAGTTTGTGTGTGTTTCTAATATGGAAATAGAGACGAGACATTAGTACAGAATGCTATGTTAAACAAGGATGATTTGGTGATATGTGAAAAGATTAATTTGAACTCAGAGGCTGAATAATAATAATAATAATAATAATAATAATAATAATAATAATAGTAGTATTAGTAGTTGATGTCTAAAATCAGCAACTAGTATCAAGTACAAGAGATTTCTAGATATTCACTGTGATTAGCAATTGGAACGGCTTGGAGTTAGATTCTTATTCGTTTCTGAAGCGATTTTGCAATTTATACGACTGAGTAGGACATATTCAAAATGATAAAAAAAAAAATGTTTGGACGTATCCTTATCTTGGGAAATGTCCATTTTTAAAGGCTACCTGGGTTAGGACAGCTACAATGCCCGTGTCCCCCAAGGCCGTGACATATGATTGTTGTATTTGTAGGACATACAATGCCAGCACAATCTCCCGTTGAATGGCACACGGGTTCTGAGTGATCATGGTCGAGGTCTGGATCCGGTAGCTGACCTAATATTAAATTTTGACACTGTTAAGCAATTCAGGTCTGAAAAGATTATATTTAGCATCGGATCAGTTGAAGCCACTGTATATTCTATGAACAAATTCCATTTAGCCTTACATCAGTTGAAGCCCTCTTTAGGTGCTCAGCATTAAGAGGTTAGTGATAGGACTGGTCGGCCTGGTGTCAGGATACTTTGACTGGGTGTAACATCACCCTACATGTCTGCGACATGATGCATTAGTGCTAGACATCACTATAAACTACCAAACTGCACACATAGTAGCGATATGACTGACAAATTATTAAAGCTACGTTAAAAATCAAAATCACAGAAACACACACACACCTGAAGGAATCGTATATTCTATGAAAAGTACAGTTGTATAATTGTGTAAGATCATGTATATATTATCCAAAAAATAATTAATTGAATCTCTCTCTCTCTCTCTCTCTCTCTCTCTCTCTATATATATATATATATATATATATATATATATATATATATATGGATTAGTGTTTGTATGTGCTGGTGTCTGTGCGTTTGTGTGGGTATGTCTTTGTCTGACAAAATGCCCCTAATTTGATGAAGAAAGTTTGAAATACATACCTGTGCAACTTTTTGCTGATAGCAGTGCTACAATGAAAAAAAGAACGAATCACGCTGAAGAAAAGAATGAAACCAACTCAGAATGGCAATATTTAGTAACATTTACGGCTTATTTCATCAAATTGATAATTGAAAATGAAAAATTCGAATTTCAGAATAATAAAGACTTACCAATTACGCAGAAGAAACTGTACGAAAGCAGCATTTTTCAATCAAATTGTGTTACTTGAAAAGTCCAATTCCCTAATGAGGTATGAGATGGGCCTATCATTTGAAATCCCTTTTATACTGAAGCACTACAGGTGCGGTAGATGATAATTACGCAGGTCCCTTTTGGAGTTAATGTTGAAAACATGCATCTGGCGAAATTCCGGCGATATCAGCAAGTGCTGTTGTGCAGTGGACGAAAACAAAGTGCATAGGATATAATACCGTACTGAGTTATATTTTGTACTCTTATGATATTCCTTAACAGACAAACAATCTATGCATCTCCAAAAATTAAACTTCGAGAAATTTGTTGTTGTATAAAGGTTTTCATTTTTCATTCTACCCATTAAATTTGCATAATCAAGATTAGTAAATTCCAACCAAAAATAATTTATGTAAATGTTTCTGCTCATACGACAGCGCAAGGCGGTCACGACCAAGTGTACATTTCCGCAATATGGTGTTACATCTTTCTACGCATCTTGTTTTGATTTTGTTACGCATAATAAATGTTTGCGTCAGATGTTGCATAAATTAGAAATCGCCATTATTCCATTTAATTAAAGATCAGCTACTCACACTTTAAATGCGCCCACACTAATTTTAAGGCTAAAATTAGATCCAATCTGTCTTGAAAATCAAAATATATTTCCACGAAGTTATGGGCTTTTCTTTTTAAAATCCGTCCTTTGTTTAAGCGGCGTTACCATTGTATATCACATTCGGAAGTGGAAATTTTTCAGTTGATCAGCTGAATTCCTCTTCACTTATTCCCCTGCAATTATCCCCATAGTTTAGACAATTTCAATAATAAGTACAATGATCAAAAATAGGTAATGATCGCTACGAGATATATCGTTGTTATGACAATCAGTTAACAAAAATTAATTTTCATTGATCATGGGTACCACTTATACTTATGTGTCATTCGTAAATTGTTTATGTTCACATAAAAGCGATGATAAATTCTAGCTGAAACATTCTTTTCTTTTTTGCTTTTTTTTTTTATTTTTTTCTTTTTTGTTGGTGGGTAAAAGATCGTTTGATCATATGTTATATGGATGTAAGTTATTCAATAATAAGAAATTATTCGTGACCTGGATTTGCATAGATAATACGTAGTTTCATTTCTGCAAAAATCATCGTGGATTTTATCTTTCTTAATCCATTCTTAACCTGTGTCCACTGTGAATTTATACATTTATTTTCAGGTCTTAAGGTATCGCATACATTTATTCAGTGCCCGATAGAATCTTGAAACATTAAATGCGATGTTTTTCTTCCTGCTCACGAAAAATAGCGTATTCATTTCTATTGTGAGGGAAAAACTATGACACCGTACAACCGGCTTCTCTCTCGATCGATCGGTCGATCGAGCGTTCCGGTGGCCTAGTGGTTAAAGCGTCCTCCTCGGATGCGGGAGGTGGCGGGTTCAAACCCCAGCCGAGTCATACCAAAGACTAAAAATGGTACTAACAGCTGCCACTCTAGGCGCTCAGCATTCATAGGTTAGCATTAGGACTGGTCGGCCTGGTATAAGGATAATGTAACTGAGCGGGACATCATGCTACATGACTGCGGTATGATCCCCAGTACTATATACATCACTATAAATTGCCACGCTGCAGACATCGTAGCGATATGACTGAAACATTGGTATTGCTACGTTAAAAAATCCAAATCTCTCTCTCTCTCTCTCTCTCTCTCTCTCTCTCTCTCTCTCTCTTTGAAAGTATAACAAAACATTTTCAGAAATCATCAATCTTCTTGCTAACAAACAAAGTTATATTATTTTACAACTACAGCCATAGTTATTACTAACGCTGCTACTTTTATTACAACAAATCCTGCTTAATGTTCTAAGAGAACCGCTACTGCTATGACTATATATGTTTCCACTTTAATAAAGCAGTAAGAATGACAAATAATAATTCATCTGTATATACTACAGTACTTTTATCACTATGACTACTACAGTAGCTTACTATATCGTTTCCACCTCCTATTACCAAAACTACTACTACTACTATCACATACTTCTAAAATAAATGACTAGTTTCACCCTTTATTATTTAATAGATACTTCTTTATAATATGGAAAATGTAGATTCAGTTGGAAACTCTCATGGACAGATACATTTATTAAATCAACCGTATTTACCGCGTGTAGAATGAAACTATACGAATGACATGATCAGAGGATCTCCCTAAAACGCACCTTGCGTCACGGGATTGAATTTTATTACCGCAATGAGCACTAAGCTAAGAACACGGTTTCCTATATATTTGTGGTGGTGATACTGAATTATCGATTTCACTCATACAGTGATGCTGAATATTGATTTTACAACGGAATTCTGTAACCCGTGTGGTCAAGTGGACGCTTACGAAGTATTTCCGTTGCACAGCTCTCGTCGAATGGTCAAAGAGCCACCACGCATGGTCTATACCTCTCAGTCTGCAGAAGGGTTCATCGAGAATCTCTGTATTCCATGCAGGTCCGTTGGTCCTAAGTTTTGGTCCCTCACAGCGATTAAACCACTACCGTCCTCCGATCCAACGTCACCATCGACATCAGCATACACGGTACACGAAACCCCACAGCTTTCTATGACTCCCCATCCAAAATCAGCTCTTCAGCTGCAGACTGCTCAGGTAAGGTCCTTGGTGTTTGTTTCAGAAACACAATCAATGCTTGTTTTGGTTGGACATAGTCTATTGTAAGACATTTTGTCTAGCATAATTTTTGGTTTTATGTTGTTTTGTTCAGGAAGCCATCAATAAACAATACAAAACAGATACCTTGTTTGCCTGGGCAGAGACCGCTACAAGATGTTTTACCTTACAGGATTTTTGTTTTGCTCAGGAAGTCATCCGTAAACTTGACAGCTTCCTGACAAAACTCGTGTTGTTTTAATAGAGCCTGAACTGATTCTATAAGTACCCTGGTTATGGTGAAATCTACGGCCATAGAGCTCAAGGGTAATCGGCTTTCTCACTGCAAACACTGTACTCGTGCAGTATTAGCTGAACCGAAATCAGTATTTTGAAATATCTAAAAACAAACATTAACCACCCTCGGGCAATGCTGTACTAGATAACGAAAGCCGAGCACATTTTCATTCAGGTATAATGCATTTACATTGATTACACACAATCCCGTAATACGATATCGAATGGAACCACAAATACGGATGCTACTACTTCGACTACTTACATGAATATATCTGATTTCAATATATTCATTATTTATTTCAATATTGGGCCCTGAGTGTTCTAAAGTGCTCGCTTTTACCAATCGCTGCCATCACACCTCTGTCCACATGGGTTCCAATCCCAGGCTCTGCCAATGTGGATATGTGAGAAAGCTTGCCAGTAGCTCCACGTTGGTCGGTGGTTCTTACCTCGGTTCTTACGGGTTCTTCCTCCACTAGCAACACCGTCTGCCATATTTCAATACTACTACTACGACAACGACATAGTGGTAGTGAAAGACAGCGAATATATTTGCGATAGATGAGTATAACTGTTGATCTTGCCTACATAGAATCATAGTATGGACAACGTAGCTTAAGCGTGGACGAACTTGTTTATGGTACATTATTTGATCCTCTCGTGGTCTCAGCTCGACCTCCTCTAATGACAACTAATAGAGAAGGACAATAAAGCATGGTATTATTCATGAAGGGAAGCAACAACGAAGGATTCGCAGCAACAATGGCAAAGCAGGATACAAAACTAAATGCTAGAAGCTCGTCGATCACGAGGTAGGATCCACCATTGATGCTGAATACAGTAGAAAAGAGAACGTTTCAGAGCGCAACACCACAGAAAGCAAAGGAAAGAACAACCTCAACGTCGAAGACTGCTTCGCCGCCTCATCCGACGTTGAAAAATGGCACAGCAATTAAATAATTTTGCCGATTATGAGCATCACCAATGTATGTAACAGAACAGAAATTACCTAGAAAAAAAAAAAAAAAAAATATATATATATATACTTGCTCCTGCTATATATACTGCTGCTGCCGCCGCCGCCGCCTTGCCTGCTGCCATATATATAATTTCCTCTGTACATGGATACACATTGTTTATTCAAACACGAAGTAAACATTTCAAGAAATAAAATGTCTTATATATTAACATCACACGATATACAACATATATATAAGCAAGTTAGCATTAAGAGATAATGCTAATAAGCCTTTCTGGTAGACAATATACAGACAGTACCCTACAGATATTACCAATGAGAGTTCAGAACAGACAAAAGAAATGTCTTACGAGACAAATATTGTCAGTAAATTATGTTTGATTGGGATGGATTCGGGCATACACGTATAAGGCATTACAACAATAGAAGATTTTCTCAAAGGAGAGATGGAATGAAATATAGGTATAGCAGCTAAAATTCTAAGATACCTAGAAATTCGTATTATTACATCATTCGGAAAGATTTTTATACCGTTTCCATTTAGCTCTCCGAAAACACATTGCAAGTAAAATTTTGTTTACTCTTCGTCGTGCTCTGCAGTGTTCGTTCTTGTGGACCAAATGGAAATCGGATAACGCAAGTGCTGTACCTTATCTTAACCTGACTTAGTCGATGCCTCATCTTCATTGTCGCCTGGGACAAAAGGTCTTCTGAAGGAAAATCGGTTCACCTCGCTGCATCTTCACTGTCGCATGAGATGACAAAGTCTTCAAGGTCTTGTGAAGGAAAATCGATGCACGTGGCTGCAGTGGTCAACATTGTGGACTAGATGGATATCGGATAACACAAGTACTGCACGTTATCTTAACATGAACTAATCGATGCTGCATCTTCATCCTCGCCTGAAACAACAAGGTATTCTGAAGGAAAATCAATACATCTGCCTGCAGTGATCAACGTTTTGGACTAGATGGAAATCGGATAAAAAAGGAACTGCACATTATTTTAACCTGAATTAATTGATGCTGCATATTCATTCTCGCCTGAAACAACAACGCCTTCTAAAGGAAAATCGGTTGAAGAAGAAGACACTCTGAGTAGCTGCTGGACTCAAATTAAAAAAAATTAATAAAATAAATAAATAAATGGAAACGTTGCCAAAATTAAGAAATAAAGCTGGATGTATAGTGTTTCTTTACGAAGTAAGATATATATATATATATATATATATATATATATATATATATATATATATATATATATATATATAAAGGTAAGTACGTAAGTAGGTATTCCTGTATGCAAGTGAATGTTAATTATGTAAAACATCAGTGAATTTGACGAAAGATATTTAGACGTCGATAAATGCATCAGATGTCACACTGATGTCTTCAGATCTATAGATTTATTGGTCATGACTTGTGTAATTGTCATAGGAATTACTAAATTAAATATCAGCAAGTTAGCAAAACTATTTGTATTATATAACTAATCGTAGAGCTCAGACTACTATCATTACTGCCTCTGTCTCTACGTTTTTCTTTTTATCGTTCTACTTCTATTGTTAAATCATTTTGGTGCGTTCACAATATTGTTATGTATAGTTATTTGTATTGTTTGTTGCTTTTCTCCATGACTATATTTTATGTATATCAATGTATTTTAAAATTGACTTTAGTGTACAATGAAGTTAACGGTCTACCTGACTAGTGACATCTATTGTGTAAACAACATAATACATAGTTAATATTTCTCTATGATTATAGATTAAATATTATTGGAGGTAAACATGTTTATTTGAATATGAGGCTAGGATATAAAGTTTCACTTGGAAATTCCTAAACTTGTTTACAACTTTAAATGTTTTAGAGAGGAGACTGACCTACATACTGCTATACTACTCTCTTAGAAGTAGCAAATACCTCCTTGCAGTAACAAGAACAATAATATTAATGGTAAATATACATACATTAATTCAGATAGAACATGCAACTAAAATGAGAAGCTTAAAAAATAATCTTAATATTGTATGCGAGACAACATATCTAAGCATGTGTAATATTCCATTCAATAAACATACTTCTTCGGACGTAAAAGCTTGGCAGAATTGTGTATAATATATTTTGTACATGATACTTAGATCCTAATTCAAGTGCACTCGACACAGGTGAAACTCCGACTTTGTTTACCATGCTGATAAGGTGTGGACTGGTGCATTACGTGTTGCACATGATATCTACAAACTGAAAGGTAAATAAGTCAGGAAAAACAAAACAAATTGATAACGAGGTACCTACGAGTAGTTTCAAGTCGAAAATAATAGAGATCAAGTAATCATGAAGAGATAATTTGAAGGATTCGTTGTATTAGTAGCATTGTTCTTGTTCGTATTATTATTATTATCATTCAGCTGAACATGTCAAACTAAAGAGACGAAATCAATAGCTGAAAGACTTTGAAACATTTTATCCAATTTAAACCGCAATATCACGACCATTAAAAATCCAATACAAAATGTATTTTAAACGTTAAACTTTAACTGAAAAGTATGTAAACTTGTGCAATACTGGTCAAGACTGTCACGTATATTCAGTGTCCGTAGAGTTCTAAAACTTTATATTATTGCCTTCCTCCTCAAGAATGGTAACTAACTCTCTCTCTCTCTCTCTCTCTCTCAAGATTATTAGATATTCAGAAATCATCTGTCTTCTTGGACAGAAATGTATAATATCTTTACAACTACAGGCATAGTTATTGCTGATGATGTTACTTCTATTACAAAAACTAACCGTGCCATGAGCTTAAAGAGAATCCAAACTACTACCACAAATTACAAATAAAAACTTAGTTGCATCTTTGCTGTGTAATCCACTCTTCAACATCCTGGACTAAATGGACATCGGATAACACAAGTGATGCTCCATCTCTTAACGTGATTTAGTCGACGATGTATTTTCAGTGTCGACTGAGACTTCAGGGTCTTCTGAAGCACAGTTGGTACACCTCACTGCATCAACACTCTCAGATACACTACGAAAAATACAACGAATAAAATGTATGTTGAAACAACTGAAAAAGCAGTGGGTGTTGAGAGAGTGAACATTACAGTTATCATAAATTATCCACGTTTTTAAGTCTTAATTAAGAAAACTAAAATGGTGGTTTTAAACTCATTGTTATATTTTGGGTGATGCATTGGTAAACTCAATCAACGGCATGGGAAATCTCGAAGATGATGCAGAGTTAAATAACGAACAGCTTGATAGAATTAAATGAACCTATGAACACATCAGTGAAATTCGATTCAATTAAGACGAAAACTAAAACATTCAACTAACAAAAGACGACGCAGAAGGTTTGTATGATATGTGAAGAAATACAGAGTTAAGCAAATCGCTATTACACAAATATAAAAGTTGTGTATTTATAATATTCGGTCTATTATGATAAAAG
>JAECUM010052582.1:0-14530 GCA_016617855.1 Megalonaias nervosa
TTTTTTGAATTTAACAGATTATCATAAAAGCCATACGATGGCATGCCTTTTCAACCCAAGTATACTCTTCCTAAAAAAGGAAAGTTTCTGGAACACTGGTCTCTGGTTTGGCTGAGCACATTAGACCTCTACCTTAACTGTGACTCGTAAATTACATAATACCCTTCATCTCGGGGGCAATTTTAACAAAGCCTGAATCTTTTGTACTCATTCATCTGGGGTTTTTTTTCCGAGAGCTTTTTGTTCTACTAGCATTGATTCTAGCACCAGTCTGGATAATGCACTCAAAAACAAACTCAGCCGGCTGAGAAGGAAATAATTAAAATTATAAACCTCGAGTCTGCTATAAACAAATAATAAAACATTAGGATTATTATTTACTACACTCTGGAAAAATACTGATTGTCAATTGTTACGTATATGTAATTTAATTGCTTGTGTGCTAGTTTTAAATTTCTTTTTTATTTTATTTTTATTTCATTACGCTATTGTAATGATAACTTTATTCACTGGATTTGATCTTTTTTCGGAAAATTCAGTTTTCTGTTTCGACCTGATAAACACGCAGTTTGTTGCTACATTGTATTTTTAGCTGACTTAGTTCCTGACCTTGGTTCGGAATTCGTTAACACAGAGTGAAAATTATTGGTCGTAATAAAGGTCATTCTTGGCTTGCGTCAACTCTGTTGTAAACAACCTGTTTTTAAATTCATTTCCAGTGTGGGAACCATTGATTCTTAGCTAAGGCTATACTAGCCTATGTGCTAATTGACATATCATTTTACTGCGTTGTTCGGATCACGTGACCCATCATGGAGTCTAAACTGCGTTTTAGTTAAGGGTTAGAGCAGATATTTTATAGTGAAATAGTAAGTATTTTACACCTTTAGAGCTCAAGGTGTTTTTTAATGTTGATGCCAGTTTGATTTAAAATTCTTCTATTTTTTGGATTTAATAATTTACATTCCCTGGAAAATACCAGTGCTGATAAAATTCTTGGACAAAGACATTTCGTGGAAATTATTCGGAATTCTAAAGCTGGAGTTGATTCATAAAATTCAAAAAGGAACTATTGACACATCAACACAAAACAGGATATAGAAGACGTCATCGCCTTCCATCTTGGAACTTCATCGGGATTCGAATTTTGATTCAATTAGAACCTTTTAGTGATATAACTTATATTTTTAAATTCTAGGATTAATTTTTGGATTAGATTCACAAACTGTAAGTCCTTATTCATACTATTACCTTGTTTTCTAGGGAAATAAATTATTTTGTAAAAATTTACAAAGTTTGTTGGCTTCACTCTTTTCTTTGTTACTTTGTACGAGCCTAGTCACGTAGCAAAGAAACTTGGGTTCTCGTCCTTGGGATATATGAATTTTGGCTAAAATATTTCAGAAAATTGTTTTTTGAAATTTGAATTCCCCTAGTTTTTAAATCCCAAGTACTGTTTCACATTTTGTTTGAAATTTTTAGTGAAATCAACAGACTTTTTCACAATGTCATCAAAAGTGGAGACTTTTCTTTCTAGTCCTACTCAGGAGCAGTTGGATTGTTTGAAAAAAGATGAATTGCTTGAATTTGCCAGAAAAAAACGATCTTTCTGAGGCAAAAGCTTCTTTAACGAAGCAAGAAATAAAAACATTTTGATCCAGGATTTGATAGAAAATAATGTTTTCGATAAAAGTGTTTTGGTTTCGATCAGTAAGTCTGTATCAGACTCTGACATAAAAGTAAATGAATTAAAATTAAAATACAAGATGGAATTAGAGGTAACGAAGCTGGAACTTCAGAAAGATAAAGAAGAAAAACAAATGCAGTTACAATTTGAGAAAGAGGAGGGAGAGAAACAAATTCAGCTGCAATTGGAAAAAGAAAAAGAACAAATGCATTTACAGAAAGAAGAGAAACAATTGCAGCTGCAATTTGAGAGAGAGAGAGAGAGAGAGAGAGAGAGAGAGAGAGAGAGAGAGAGAGAGAATTCCCTGATTTATACCCAGCTTGTGCAGTTACTAGAGCTATGGCAAAGAAAGCTCTTGAGAATGATTTCGATAAGGAAAATATTCCTTTAGCTGACACATGTATTGGTGAGGCTTTTGATGAGGTCACTTTCACTCCTTGTTTGGATCAATCAAAAGGTATTGATCACAGTGATTCTCTTTTAACTACTCATTCTCTTTTTTCTAATCAGGGTGACAAACGACAATCACTTGTCGTCGAACAGGAAAAGATCCTGAGATCTCCTGTTTGTTTCAGAGGGCCATTAGTGAAACTGAAGCCGCTGAAGTACCTGTCTGTTATTTCATTAAAAACGGAATTCTTATGAGAAAATGGAGACCTCCCGAGGTACCTGCTAGTGAGGAGTGGTCAGTGAGCTATCAGGTTGTAGTTCCAAAATCTTACAGACAGGAAATGCTTAGTTTGGCCCATGAAACTCCTCTGGCTGGTCATTTAGGGATTAATAAGACGTATGACAAGATCCTGACTCATTTTTGTTGGCCAAAAATCAAAAGTGATGTTTGTAAATACTGCAGATCTTGTCATACTTGTCAAATGGTAGGAAAACCCAATCAGAAGACACCTAAGGCTCATCTGCAACCTCTTCCTGCATTTGACGAACCATTTAGCAGAATAATGACAGATTGTGTTGGTCCCTGACCTAAGACCAAGTCAGGCAACCAAAACTTGTTGACCATTATGTGTGCGTTAACAAGATTCCCAGAGGCAATTCCTTTGAGGAATATTAAAACAAAAGTATAGTAAAAAAGCTTTGATAAAGTTTTTTTTTTTTACTCCGTTTAGCCTTCCAAAATCTGTCCAATCTGTCAAGGGTCAAATTTTATGTCTGGAATTTTCTAGCAGGTAATGTACGAATTAGGCATTCATCGATTCAAATCTTCTGCCCATCACCCTGTCAGCCAAAGGGCTTTAGAAAGATTTCATCGGACTTTGAAGAATATGATTCGATCATATTGCTTTGATACGGGTAAAGATTGGGATGAAGGCATTCATTTATTGATGTTTACTGTTAGGAGTCAGCTCAAGAATCTTTAGAATTTAGTCCCTTTGAACTAGTTTTTGGACATACTGTGCGTGGACTATCGATGTTATGGAAAGAGAAACTTCTTTCTGATGAAGATACTGAACTTCTTGATTATATTTCCGATTTTAAGTACAAGTTGTCAAAGGCTTGTGAGGTCGCAAGAGCAAATCTGCACTCTACTCACTCAACACAAAACAGGATATAGAAGACGTCATCGCCTTCCATCTTGGACCTTCATCGGGATTCGAACTTTGATTCAATTAGAACTTTTTAGTGATATAACTTATATTTTTAAATTCTAGGATTAATATTTGGATAAGATTCACAAACCGTAAGTCCTTATTCATATTTTTGCCTTGTTTTCAAGGGAAATAATTTAATTTGTTAAAATTTGCAAAGCTTGTTGGCTTCACTCTTTTCTTTGTTACTTTGTACGAGCCTAGTCACGTAACACAATAAAAAAAAATATATTAAAAGACGCAAATTCTACTTCCATTTGTGTACCTCACATTCCAACCATGCGGTCTGTACTCTCGCCATATTCCCATTATCTCACACAAAAATTCTTTCTCCACAAAATTTAAAACATCCCGCCACTGCCACCAATGAAAGACTAAACTTTATTACTCTTGGTGTCTTCATACATGATCAAGTCGACATTCATATTCCAAACTATAGCCTCAGGGTGCAATGGACAGTTTTTCATGCACAAATTTGATGCCAAAAATGAAACTTCATAAAAATACAGTAAACCAGTGATGGCCGAAAGCTTGATATTTTTTCAAAGCTATGAAACTTAAAATAAACGAATGTCATTCATTTGACTCGATTCATTAATGGAAACTCAAAGAAGTCTATACACCACTACCCCAAATTCACACATGCATTGTTTCATGACCGAAGGTTCTTTCTGAGATACAATAACACTCAGAGTGCGAAAGCAGGATTGTTCCTTTGTGATAACTTTGAAAAACGTTGCGTACCTAACAGGTTGATGCAATTCAAAATAGTTCTCATAAATGTCCTTTCTGAGATGTTCTGCTGGTATTACACCTATCGCCTCTACTGCTTTGGATGGTTTCCTCTGCTTCCTAGCCGACTATTGGCATTTCACTATCTACATACTATGAAAGTGTGTATGCCTCACATCAATTTCAGGAACAACAGAAACCCGAAACATTTACGTCATAAATATATCCCTATCTTTAATTATTAAACAATATTTAACAGGGATCAATCCATAAAACTCTCCCACGTTACCTTCACTTCTTTCAAGTACATATTCTCTCTCTCTCTCCTCTATTCTCACCGAACTCTCTTCAGGTTATCCAATATTCAGACAATGCAACGGTTTTTACAGTGTAACGGATAACGTCTTTTCTACTATTCAGTTATACATCCTAGCGGTTTGTGAAATTTATAGCTTGACCAAATATTATTTTATATAATGCAAAAAATTTACAAATGTATGAGACAACATTCTTTCAAGCTGCGACGTTTAGACTGCCACCACTCAAGAAAAGAGCTTTATCGCTGCCAATTCCTCATCAAACCGTACATTATTCATTTAAGAATATGAAAGTTTCGTCTCAAAATTTCCATTAACTGGATAGTGCAGATTCATAACACTTGATCAGGTTAGGCAGCGAAGGGGCTAAAGTGTGGGGCGTGGGGTGTTGGCGAGAGTTGGAAAGGGATCATGGGTGTTTGAGGTCTTACGGCATCAATGTAACCACTCATACCATACTTATTTTGTCTTCTAGTAAAGGTAGCACCACATGTCCCTTCGACATTTCCTGTATTCGTCAAGTTAAGTTCACAGTGAAGTCATTTGTCAATTGATCTAAAATCTATCTATCTATCTATCTATCTATCTATCTATCTATCTAATTCAGGAATCTCAGACTCAAACCACCCTGAGGGCCGCATGAGGGCATTTTCTATGGCCATAGGGCCGCACCACCTTAGTTTTCTCTCATGACACCTTGTGACGCCAATCATTTTGCGGGCCACAGGATACGGCTTGGCGGGCCGCATACGGCCCGCGGGCCGCGTGTTTGAGACCCCTGATCTAATTAATATTAAGTGATTACAGAGAGGTGTTCTGTTGTTTTCATAAAATCTGCTGTCGTATTTTCTTCGTTCACTTATTCCAATCAATTATAACTGATCACCATTATAACCTGGATTTGCTATATACTAGATAACTGCTACTTACTAGAATCTCAATGTCGTCACGTCATATGTTGACTATATGAATTTATTCATTCTTGCTACTTTCTCCTTGGTAATCGCTATGACTGTAAATGCATCAATCTATGAAACTATCCCACGTTGCCTTCACTTCTCTCAAGCACATATTCTCTCTCTCTCTTCTCTTACTTACATTCAAAAAGTTCATCTCATTGATTTCATTTTCCTATTATTGAAAATATGTTCATACATAATGACGTATAGGTATTAATAAATTCTAGTTTGTATCAGTACAGTAATTCTTTATTGTTGTTGTTTGTTTTTGTACAGAAATAAATAGATTCAATCTTCACTCCTTTATGCATCTCACATCGGTTTGATGTATAAAACTAACAGTCGCATACCACACAGTGGGGGAGACTAAATTGGAATGTTCGGCGATCTTTATACATTTAGTTATCAGTGTTATTGGGTACATTTCGAACGATGGCATACAAATACAGGGATTTTAAATCAGATCTTCCAGACAGAAAATATATCCACGTGTATCATGATCAAACTCATATCGACACCGTTGCCAATTTTGAAGGATTTGTCTGATGAGTATGCTATTGTAAACATGTAACAATAGATTCGACAATCGGGAGAAACATTTGCATCAATAAGAAAGATGGAATTACTGTTTGGCGTCTAGCCCTTGTGTTGCCGAGGAAAAGCGCTTGTGAATTGTTGGAAGTTCGGAAAAACTGTGGACAAAATCTTGGTGCCAATTCAACAGCCTGACATGTACGACAGTATAAGAAACAATGTTCTGTTTGCTAATACGTCATCAGCTTGGGTCATCGGTGTTGCACTCAGCGAAGCAACAACGATCAAGACGAGGGGATGAACATCCACCATCCCTAGAAGAAGAAGAAGAGAAGAAGAAGAGAAAGAAAAAGAAGAAAAAAGTAAAAGAAAAGAAATTGGACTTTATCTTTCATTGTTTTGAATGTTCACAAGATTCACTAATCTGAGATTGTTTTCTTTCAGTAAGACATGCTCTAAAATAGTCCTGTTAACATTTTTCGCCGATGTTGTGCAAAACATACAATTGTTTCTTCAGTATTGCGGTATATATCATTTGATGAAAGAAGGGTCTACTGTCAACAAGGCTTATTGACTGGTATACCGAGATGACTTCATGCACGCTACACACAAGCTGTTGCACCACCACCACTGTATCAATCAGTAAACCGTACGTATTCGGTAAAGGCTTTAGGTTGGTAATACTACTTATGCAAAACTCATGGCAAGTGGAAACAACATGCTGAAAACGGGATAGAAAAACACTGGTCCTTCCTCGGTCAGTGGTTTGGAATTGAAAAACCCACAGATCTTGTACGAATGTTGTGAGTGTCTGTGGCACGGATGTGATATTTATTGTCTTAACAGTGAGCTATAAATACATATACCAAAGTTATTATGGAAGACTTGTATTAAAGAACTCGTCAGCTACGTCAGAACTCAGAAGTCCAAGGATTTCGTGTGGCGGAAGGGCGGGAGCATAAATATGACGGACACCTGAAAATTGACTCAGAATTTCGACTCGTCGTCGAAGACTACAAGGTAGTAAAGTCAGCCCTTTGGATCCTCACGATACTTTATTTGGACAACGTACCAGTGCCTGTTGTATGGTGCAGACGTGACTAAAGGAGAAAAATTCAATATGTCGAACCGTGTTCGTTGTACTCTTGTGTATATAAATATTCTCAATTCCCGACTTGCTATCCTGAAATGTTGGCAGAGCAAATTGAAGTTCAAAACATTTGCAAGTAGGAAAAACTGATCGTATGCAAAGTTCTCCTACCTACCGGCTTCTACTGTCCCGTGTTGCTTCATTATTGAAAAGCAAACCTGACGCTTTAGTTGTGTTACAGATGCGCAATAACATGCAGTCAACACAAACTCAGCCGTTTCAACGAAGAAGAGTTCACTTTGGCAGAACATGGGTGACTGTGTGCCGTTGTTCCTCGTTTAGTAGTGGATACCAGTTATCAAACGTGTACGATATCAAGTACGAACCCACCACAGAACAGTACATGAGTCCTGACATTTTTTGTGATATATCATCGAGTTTCTTAAACTTAAAAAAGGCTAGTGGCGATCCGACGTTGTGTTAAACAGAAGAAGAGAGAGAATTATTCAAGCAATGGTACCGATCAGTTGAGGGAATCGAATTGGAATACGTCAAGCCCAGTGAGAGAAGACAGGCCTTTGCAATGTCATGTTGAATAGTTGGGGGTGGGGGAGAGGTAAACTAGCTCAGAGCCAAATTCCCAAGATAGATATTTTACAGATCCTAGCCAGTTTTTTCTCTTGATAGATTATAAAGGAAATCTTCTTAAATACATCGAAGTCGTACAAGAAGATATTATCATGGTAAATTACAAAAAGTTTATCTAACTGAACGGGTTTGCCAGCATGATTATTACAAGGTGACAACCAACGCCTATTTGAAGTTACACTCGGTTTGGGAACAACTAGGTCTCCGCTTGCTTAACGTTTACACAGACTAGCTGTTTGTGGATCGGTAGGCCTGGACGCTATCAGTGAAAGACTGTAGGGTCTTTGACCGACCAACGTCTCGATGCCACCATTCTCAGTATTGGAATGAGCAGACACAGAAAAACAGTTACCTGTATGGAGATAAGAAATGACAAACCAATACTAAAAGCAACGTGAAGGGACTCAGATTGAGCCAATGTGGTTGACAGTGGTCTTGGACGTGCTGAAACAAGCCTTAAAGCTAGGAAAGGACAACTAATATCTGGTCAAACGCATGGCTCGCAAAAGTTTACACGTTTGTCGGATCACCTAGTGATCAGTAAACTGTGGGATAATTTATATCAAATCGTCTACGAGAGACAAGTACGACTTCCCGATTGCAGTTCCGTACGTGTTGGCATAAGAAATAGAGTTAACACGATCAGACCGTTCACACCCGAGATATCAACATAGAACGACCGTCTTTAAAGCTGCTTTCCACACATAAAAAGACGAGTGTGACGATGTAACATACGACAAGAAGATCCTTGGTTCTTGTACCATGGAACGTGCCACACATATTAGGTCATAATCAGTGCTGTAGAAGGCCTATCTCTGTTGTAAACCATACCAAACAACACAGACTTGGGTGAAACCGATCATTCCTGAACCACGTTGTCCTAATCATGATTCCTGTGACTATACAGAGGTAATTTACAAACGCTTTGAACAGTTTGAAAAAACGCACAGAAAACAAATATATTATAAAGGTCATATAATGTTTCATTTTCGCTATCTGAATGGAGTTTAGAAAATCGATACATGTTAATGGTTATGGAACTATATTTTCATAGCGAGTTGCTTTAATTGTTAGGGGATATCTATTCGTAGCAGAAAGCTATTTAGTGCTACACAAATCTAATAAAGAGGAGGCTCTAGCATTCTCCAACCAAGGCTAGACTTGAACGAAGAGTCATACTCGTACCATTACTAGTATAGGGCATGCAGTCTATAGCAGCTATGATATCACTGGACCATTTGACAGAACTACCTATTTAACGGTAGTATTGTCGCCTTGACCAATCGAAGGCCGTCAGTTTTGAGACTAATTATATTGTCAAGGAATTGTGGGTACTTAACGTTTAAGCATTATTCCTTGAGTGACTTATTTAAGCCTTACGTTATTCAAAATACTGTGTTCGATTAACCCAAAGCTGCCCGAGTGGGAAAACCAATTACCTTATGCTCTCTGGCCGTGCATCGTCCCATAACTTATAAAAGAGCCAAATATGACGGTATTATAACAACAAAGTAAAAGTTTTTTCAAGAAGCTGTCCACTTTAAGGAAGCAATCTTCAGCTGTACAAACGATATCTTGGCTGTGGAGAAGTAGGACCCAGTGGGGTTTGGTAACATGTGTGCTGCTGTCGGTGGTGACGTTGGCTCAGAGGACGATAGTGGTTTTCTCCTGGTGAGAGAACAAAGATTCGGGGCCAACGGGTCTGCATCGAATAAAATGGTTCTTGAGGGATCCATGGGAAGACTGACGGGTGGCTTTGCGTGCTGGCTCTTTGACCTTTTGACGAGAGCGGTGGAACCGATAATACTTCGTGAACGTCACCTGGACACCACTGATTATATGTCCCGTTGTTAAATAATGATTCAGTATCATTATATGAGTGAAAATCATATAATTTATTCAGTATCACTGTGAGTGAAAAATCAAATATATATGTATATATCCAACTTGTGGATGAAATATTATTCGTATTTTTGTACTAATTCCATGCTTTGATCACCCTTGGTGACAGAATCATATCTTATTCATAGTTGTGTCAATCCATATACTTTGGTACCCTTGGTGGTATCTGAAACATTGATCATTTCTGTGTTTACATTCTAAACATTCATTATCCATGGTGATAGATCCATATATCAATTATATTTGTTCACAAATCCCATATCTTGATTGTTGTTGATTACTCTTTATGTTACACGTTCTGATTAGTTCCGGTTAAGAAATATTCCATTTCCTTGTGTCAGTTGTTAAACTCGCTGGGCATCATTCTGTTAAATCCATTGTTGGATTTTATGCCCACGAATTTGGTGTCAGATTCATTAACTTTTGAACCACAATTTAAATAAACATCTCATTCACGAATTGCTTTCAGTGTCTTAGCTTTAATCTAATCCTAACTCGAATCATCTTGTTACAAACATCCAATCACTACCATTTAACAAGTTGCAGATATTGTCCGTATTTTGTAAATATTTTAAGCGTACGATATTTATATTAAAATTCACAACAAATGCCCAATAAGAAAAGATCACTTTCACTTGGATATTTATCGAAAAGAATAAGAAAAGTATTTCCCTGTTTACTGTTTTGGGGGCCTTTTTAATTTGGAGAGATGAATTTGTAATTTATCCAGACACTGTGACGATTTTGTGTCAAAAGGACGATGCACACTTCAGTACGTTACAGGAAAGATAACTCCCATATATTGTACACATTTTCATCGACAAGTTTCCTCCCATACTCTACTTCCGTACGCGAATATTTAACTCTGCTCACCATTCACTAAATTGATGGATTGCTGATTACCTCACCTGCCAGTCAAAATGCTGACACATTATTATTTCGTTTTAATACTCAGTCAGTAACCTTTTTAATACATACTTAAAAGCGTGCATTTTATTCAGTCTGTTATAAAAATGACACAATTAAAACAAATATACCCCACAGTATATTTCATCATTTTATCAAACATTCTACATGTTTTCTTTACGGTTATGTGGCGGAAGCGTACAGTGGGTGATTCTCATTCAACACTGAAGGAACCTAAGTTGGTCGAAGAGGATGGAATGTCATGCAGCCAAAGGAACACAACGAAATAATCATATTTGGAAAACATTAGTCCAATGCATCTATGATATATATTTGTGTACTTTCGAGTGAGAATAAAAGCTATTTTAACTTCTTCTCAATAAAAAAAAAAAAAGTTAGATATTTATACATGAAATCGTAATACTCACTGACACAAAATGCGGTTCGCATTGGTTAATCACAGTATCGAATGATTTGGATTTAAATATTACAAAAGCTGGAAGAACAACTACCACAGCAACAACAAAAGAACAACAAGAAAACTTCATGGCTTGATTGCAATGCTGTGTTTTGTGTCCGTGGTGTGTACATCTTTATCTGGCATGTTGCTATGCCCTGCATGTACAAAAGAAGCAACTACAAGCAATGGTTCACGAAAGTCATTAGAGCAAGAAATATAACTCACTATGACCTAGTTTCTACTGAATACGTAATACTCATAACAATGTATTTACAATACTGAGTTACATATTTACAGGTTGACGGTTTCAGGCAAATGGCATAATCGTTTACCACCGTTTATTTTATATGATTAACATCGTTCCCAGCTTTAACCCGGTTTTGCTGCTGGAGGTTAAAAATAATCTTATCAATTTAGTATCAGATTTCAATCAAACTTTACTTCATTTTGAAAGTTAATGTATACTGTTACATGTACTGTTCGTTGATTGTGCTTGAGGAATAACTCCTTTATGAAATTAGTTCTTTGATTTCATATTTGATTTTTTAGTCTGTATATTCGTAGTGTAATAGTGTAACACTCTTTGGGTGAGCGGGTCATGTATGCTCAATCTCTGATAATCAGCATGATTCATGAGAAGAACTAATATTTGAAACGTTAATACTCGAAACCTACATTTTGTTGTTTGGAGTTCATTTTTACGCATTTCTTCATGGCGCCTCCTCATTGGTTGCATAAATGTTGTTGTGAGAAGTTTGCTTTTAGACATATATTGATGTCGCCTCCTTCTTTTTTTATATAACTAGAGCATATATAGTCTTGACTTATTTTAAGATCTGCTCATCCTCAGAGAGAGAGAGAGAGAGAGAGAGAGAGAGAGAGAGAGAGAGAGAGAGAGAGAGATAAGAAGAACAAAAAAATGAAATAGACCTAAATATGGAAACAACGGTTTTGTATAACATGCATAAGGGTAGATATATTTCCTAAATGAGAAAAGAAAGTAGTTCAAACAATGATGTCGCCACTTGTCTCTAAGATATAAGGGCAATTCTTTTCGCGTAAATGGGCCCTGGAACGCAAAAGCAAGTTGTCGGTATGACTTCATTTTAACAGTGGGATCAATGAGAATGCGAGTGTCGGAAGAAGATCGTAAGTTTCTAGACGGGGTGTACACATGGGTGAGGTCAGATAGACATATTGGACTGGAGCCAGTCAACGAAATGTAGCATTGTGAAAAGCTTTTGTGTTTGATTCTGGATCGCACCGGTAGCCAGCGAAGGTTACAGGGCAGGGAGTGGTGTGCCCAGTTCTTCGTACTCTAAGGATGATCCGAGCTGCCATATTTTGAATTTTTTTGTAGTTTTTGTTGTTGATACTGAGGCGATCAGGACGGAAGTGATTTTCAGTAGTCCTGTCATGAAAGTACTAAGGAACATGTTTTAGTGGCATAAACTTAAAGAAAATCGCGAATGGATCTGATGCGTTTTATTTCCATATATGCAGCCTTGTCGGTGTTCATTACATGTTGGTGTAATGAGAGCGTACTGTCTCGAGTGACATCTAGCCCAGGTTTGTGAATTTAATGTTGGTGTAATGAGAGTGTACTGTCTCGAGTGACATATAGACCAGGTTTGTGAATTTAATGTTGGTGTAATGAGAGTGTACTGTCTCGAGTGATATCTAGACTAGGTTTGTGAATTTAATGTTGGTGCTGATACTTGTGTGAGGTTAAGGGCACGAAAGTCTGCGTGGTGATCAAAATGGCTTCAGTTTTATAATTATTCATCTGTAGCTTCTGACATGTCATCCATGACTTTACACTTGAAATGCACCTCTCAACGCCTTGGACGGTAGCCTCAACTTCAGTTGGGCAGCTAGATTTGTATATTTGAGGGTCATCAGCGTACAGTTGGTGAAGTATCGCATGTCGGTCAATGTGACACTTGAGAGCGGCTTGAGTGCATACAATGAAGAGAACGGGGCCGAAAACAGAGGCTTGTGGAACACAAAACATAGATCAACTTAGCTGGAATGTTTTCCATTTACGGACACAATTTGTGTCCTGTTGTCTATGTAGGACATGAACCGTAGTAAATCTGTATCGTAAATACCAAATAGATGTTGGAGACGGTGAAGTAATATATCACGGTATATTGTGTCAAATGGCGCAGGCATGCCAAGAAGGAAGATTACTGTTATGTAATATTTCCACTTACCAAGCAGAAAGAAAGTCGTTAACTACTCTCAGAAGGGCAGTTTCAGTACTATGGCGATGACGACATGCAGAATGTACATTACTAAGGAGACTGTTTGAATTCAGATGAGATACAAGCTGAGATAGAACAACTTTTTCTAAGAATTGTTAAATGAATGAGAGGTTAGAAACGGGGGTATTTCTTTAAATCTTTAGGGTCTAGTGTCGGTTTCTTCAACAGAGGCTTTACAGTGGCAGATCTGAAAAATAATGGCAATTCCCCAGCCGAGCGAATTGGTTAGTGAACATAGGTTAGTGAAGGCAATATTGAATCCACGCACTCAAGCAGCAGTAATGCCTGAATCGGATCAAGTTCATGTGACTTTAGGAAGCTCTGCATCATAACTGTATTTTCCAAGTCCATAAAGACAGGTTCAAATGCTATCAAAGTTTGCCGAATATATTCTGTATCAGAACTGTATGGTGACAATGAGTCCAATGTAATTGTGTTGTCAAACTTATCTCTAATGGAATGAACTTTGTCACGGAAGAAATTTGCAAACAGTGATCATAGTACTGTAATAGGCTGATTTTGCCGCATGAACTATGCTTGTAACATTCTTCTGAGCAACTTCGTCTATCAGCTTATGAATTGTGAAGCTGGTGTAAAGTTAAATCCCCTCAGCCTTAGGGCGCTCTTGTTTAGCATTGTGAAACTGGTGTAACATTAAATCTCTTCAGCCTTAGGGCGCTCTTGTTTAGGATTGTGAAACTAGTGTAAAGTTAAATCACCTCAGCCTTAGGGCGCTCTTGTTTAGCATTGTGAAGCTGGTCCCTAAAACAACTATACCATGGAGAACACTTTCGAATAGATACTCTTCACTTGATTGCTGGGGCATGGTTGTCAAGCAATAAAAACAAGCACTTGTCAAGTTGTACTGCTGTATGAGGTAACGAAGTTGTTAGGTTTACTTGGATGCCATGCATTTGTTTGCTTCCATTTATAATACGGAGGTATCTTTTATTAGCAAACAGAGATGGAGGATTCGGGTCTGAACGTTGAGATGGCGTATGACGCAGATGTGATCTGATATAAGTTTGTGGGACACCAATGAAAACTGTAGAATATTATCATCAGGTCTATGAAGAATCCAGTCTAAAATGTGACCATGTTTATAGCTGGGTTGGCAAACGGACCGTTTGAGGTTTAAATCTTACAAGTTTACATCTATACACAACACTTGTATACAAATGGTTGTAAGACTGGGGAAAATCGTTCAACACCCTTCAAAGCACATGGCTAAGTACAAAAATAATAAAACATTAAAATATTGAACAGAAATGCACTCAGTATGTATCTACCTGTAGAGCACCCATCATGATGATAATGATATCCTGTTTCATTAAAGAAAAATTCTTTGTTGGAACTGGCACGTGGACATATATAACTTTTCACACACACACACACACACACACACACACACACACACACACATATAT